>CAUYLG010031294.1:0-268195 GCA_963573385.1 Cacajao melanocephalus | reverse complement strand
AAGGATCCTGGCCTGCCCAGTGTTGGACCCTGAAGTGAGTGGGGCCTATGGAGAGACACAGAAGGGATGTGGTCGCCAACATCCCAATTGGACTTTTTAAAAATTTATTTTTTCTTTCTTTTCTTTTTCCTTCCTTCCTTTCCTTCCTTCCTTCCCTCCCTCCCTTCCTTTTTTCCTTCCTTCCCTCCCTCCCTCTTTTCTTTCCTTTCTCTTTTCTTTTTCTTTCCTTCCCTTTGATGGTGGCACACAGTGCCAGCCCTAGTGTGCCCACAGCCCTGATACAAGTGCCTGGCACATGGCTGGGAAGCAGCCAGGGTGTGAGGGGCCCACTTTCAGCACACTTTGAGGAAAACCCAGGCCCCTCTGTGGCACCACCTCCCCAGCGGCCAGGCCAGGCCCAACCTGGTGCCACTGCTCACCTGTTCCATGGAGAAAGCAGCTGCCCTCGGCTCTGGTTGCTCAATGGGCTCAGGCCGCCTTTCTTTGGCCTGGACCAGGGAGCAGGGGGGCCCTTACCCACCCCTACATTCTTCCTTTTCCACTGTCTCCCAGCCCCATGGTTTGGATCCACAAAGGGATGGCCAGACATTCCAGGCAATCAAAATTGCAAAGGGGAGACATGACCAAGGGCCATGGCCAACGGAGAACAAGCTGTTGCCACCCACCTGAGCATCTAGGATGACAGACCAGGCTCCTTCTGAGCCACCCTCTCCTGATCTGATGGAACCCGTGATACCCCACCTGCTGCAGAAGAGAAACCAAGGCCCAACGGGGCAAGTGACCTGCCCAAAATCACATGCCTGGCTCTATGTCAAGTCTCAATAAATCAACTCACTCAAAACCCTGTCACAGGGAACTGATTTTCCAAAACTTCCTGTGCTGAAACCCAATTCACCTAATGTCCAACTAGACAGAGATTCCGGGTGGGCATCTCATCTGTCCCAGGTCTCAGTGCCCCCTGAGGCCAGGGAGGAGAAGGGATCAAGCCAGCTGCCGGAGACAGAGCAGAGGCAGATTTCACCTGGAAACAGAGAAGGCAAAAGCCAGGTTCAGGCCCAGATGTGCACATGAATCCAGGTGCCTTTCAGTGACGTGGCTGTCAGCACACAGGGCAGACCAGTCCTGGTCCCAAGGGCTGTGATGGAGGTCTGGAGAAGCACGTATGTGAGAAAAGCCATGATTGAGCAAGTCGGTCACTGGGCACTGGGTCTGCTGCCCACCTGGTGGTCTCAGGTGCAGAGGGGGCAGCTGCCTGGTGTGGAAACTCCTGCTCCTGCCACTCCTCACCCCCTGGGGCTGTGTTCAGGGCTCTGCAGCCTGTCCTAGGCTTCTGGCCTCTATGGGCCCCCAGGGTTAGCCGTGTCCTGCTTTGTGCCTGTCAGGAAGGGAACACTGTGGTCCAACGAACCTGGAACAGATTCTCCCTCGCAGCCTCAGCAGGAACCAACCCTGCCGACACCTCGATGTTGGACTCCCAGCCTGCAGAACTGGAAGACGTACATTTCTGTTGTGAAGCCTCTAGTCTGTGGTACTTAATTATGGCAGCTCCCCCAAACCAATCCAGAGACGAGGCCCAGGACCTGCGAGCAGAGCTCACACAGGGAGGCTGACCTGTAGCCATGAGGAGCTCCAGGCCAGGCTGGTCATCCGGGCGGCCCCCACCACATCCACTCACCACCCTCCGTGCCCTCGTGGCCCATGATGCTAGCTGTTCCCAGGAGCTACTGAAAACGTGATGCAGAAAATCCACTCATTTTCCTAGATATTCAAAAACGTGGTCCTGAATGTCTATTTTAGCCCAGGTTCCATGGCATAGACACTTGTGATAAGAAGAGAAATGCTCATGCCTTCCTACATGGAACTTTGTAGGGGAGGAAAAAATCCTATCCTGTGTACTCTTCTAAGTTTTCCACTGGGGCCCCTATTAAAAAAATAAAGATTAATAAGAGAAAAACAAGTTTCTAGCATGTGCATCTCACACAGACATGAGAAACTCAGGTAAAGAGCAACTGAAAGAGAGGCTTTGAGCTCTGGCATAGGCAGTTATCTTCACTAAGAACAAATTCTTTATAGAAAAATGCTAGGACCAAGGAAAATGGCTTCAGGCTTCCAGGGGTGGCGCTGCAGGAAGGCGTCTGTACCATGTGGGGAGCTCGGGGTAGAGAAAGCAAGTTAGAGAGGCTGGTTACATGAACACCTCTGCTGCCATCTCCAAGCTGAGCAGGGTCTGCAGCTGTCTTTGTGATTAACTCTTAAGACAGCGGAGAGACACCTTTAAAAAATGTACGTCCCGCTTTCAGGTGAATACATTTGCTGCTTAACTGTGTCCAGTGCCAAATACTCCTTAGGCTAAAGTTGCATGTTGCAGGTGAGCATGTTCTGTCTTCCTTCAGCTCGGATGGAAGGAATCATGATGCAGGGTTCTGTGTGCTCTCCCAGAGGCACAGGGCCTTGAGGAGTGCCCAGCACGTATGTTCACGCATGGTGTGACTGGCGATGGGAAGGTGGCTGGGTGTCTGGGCTAGTTTGCTCAGGCCACCATAAAGTACCACGGACTGGGTAGTTTAAACAACAATTTGTTTTCTCACATTTCTGGAGGCTGGGAGTTCGAGATCAAGGTGTGGTTTCTTCTGAGGCCTCTCTCCTTGGCTTCCAGTTGGCCATGTCTGTGTGTGTGTCTGCGTCCTAATCTCCTTATCTTATAAAGACACGTGTATTAAATTACATCCCATTCATGTGATCTCATTTTAACTTAATTATCTCTTTAAAGACACTATCTCCAAATAAGGTCACATTCTGAAGTACTGGGGTTAGGAGTTCAACACGTGAATTTTGGGGAAGGTCATTCAACCCATACCAATCTACCCCAGCACCCAAAGGTGGGAGAGCAAGTGTGGGAACGGGTCAGAAGCATCAGTTCAATGGCTCCAGTATTTAGGCAGTGTCAATGCCAAGGTTAACTTAGAGAATTTGACCCAAAGAAGAGAGCACTCTGTGGGGGGTGTTAAAATACAGATCATAAGGTAGCAGAACAGCCCATGAGGTGGCAGACCAGACTCTTCGTGGCAATAAGCTGCCAAATTATAAACATGACCTAGGGCCATGCCAGGCAAGGGTTCAGTAAGGCACTCCTACACTTAAAAAATAAACTAGGTTCTAACTGCCACAAAGTTTTTTTCTCTTTCTCTAGCAGCTAAATACACAGGGGCCTGAAGATCAGCAATACTGCAACAATGGCAGCTCACCACCTATGGCCAGATGCTGGCTGATCGCCTGCTCCACCAGCCATAACTACAGCTTTGATTGAACAAGAGACTTTCAGGGACTTTCTCTGGGTAAGAGACCACCGAGCATGGACTGGTTCTATCCAGTTTACTGAGGCATGCACTGAAGGCGTTCATGTCCCTGCTTTACTGTTTGACCCACAGGGCCTAATTGTAATGCATTTAAATGTTACGTTTCCACCCCAAAGTGATCATGGGATGTATGCAACAGGAATGTTTGTTTACATGTGCATGTGCCCCTTTCATGAATATTCATAGCTCCCTCCATAACCTGTTGAATATGTATGCTCGGCCAACCCATTCAGCATAAATTCCTATCCCATCCTTCCCTCTCTCCAAGTGCTTGCTTTTGGTCTCTGCCAGAGGCTACACTTCCCAGCCTACCAGGATGGCCACTTTGCAGGCTGTGACCCTTTATAAGGAATAAAGCTTTCCTTTCCAAATTTATGAACCTCATGATTTTAAGTTGACAGGGAACAAAGCTGAGGGGAGGAAGTAAGGACTGCCTCCGGGGGGAATGGGTGCTGGCATGGCATGTACTGATTTTCTCTTGGCCTTCATAGTCTTTTGGGTTTTTTGCTTTTATCCAGCTTTACTGAGGTATAATGAACAGAAAAATTATGTAGAGTTGACCCTTGAATAACCCAGGGATTAGGAGCACGGACCCCACACACAGTCAAAAACCCACATATAACTTTGACTCCCCTAAAACTTAACAATATAGCCTACTGCTAACCAGAAGCTTTACCAATAGCAAAAACAGTTAATCAACACATATTTTGGATGCTGTATTATAGACTGTATTCTTACAATAAAATACAGAAAAAAATTTAAGAAAATCATGAGGAGAAAATGTACTTATTATTCATTAAGTGGAAGTGGATTATAAAGGTCTTGATCCTTGTCATCTTCATCTTGAGTAGGCTGAGGAGGACGAGGAAGGGGGTGCTGGTCTTGCTGTGTCAAGGGTGTCAGAGGCGGAAGAAGCAGAAGGAGGGGCAGAAACACTGGGTGTAACTTTTACTGAAAAAAAATTCCACATATAAGTAGACCCACAGAGTTCAAACCGGTACTGTTCAAGGGTCAATTGTATATCTATGGTGTACAACATGTTTTGAGATGCATATCATTACAAAATCATTGCCCCAATCAAGCTAGTTAATATATCCATCACCTCAAATAATTTCCTTTTATTTGGGGAAGGGAAGGAACCCAAGATCTACTCTCTGAAAATTTTAAATATACAAAGCAGTATCATAATCACCATGCTGCGCAGTAGGTCTCCAGAACTCTCATGCTGCAGAGCTGCACCTCTGTACTCTTTCACCAACATCTGCTCATTTCCTGCACCTCTAGCCTTTGGTAACCACCCTTCCTCTTTCTGCTTCTGAGTCCAACCTTTTTAGATTCCGCATATAAGTGAGCTCATGTGGTATTTTTCTTTCTGTGTCTGGCTTATTTCACTTAGCATAATGTTCTCCAGGTTCATCCATGTTGTCACAAATGACAGGATCTCCTTCTTTTTCAAGACTTAGTGTTCCACTGTGTGTGTGTATACACACACACATTTTCTTTATCCATCTTTCTTCATTTGTCAGTAGACACTGAGACTGTTTCCCTATCTTGGCTGTTGTGAATACTGCTGCAATGAACAGGGGCTGCAGAGATCTCATCAAGGCACTGACGTCATTTCTTTTGGATACACCCAGACGTGGGATGGCTGGTAGCTCCGTTTCTAATTTTTTGAGGAACTTCTTTTCCATAATGGCTGTACCAATTTACATTCCCACCAAAGGTGGACAAGCGTTCACTTTTCTCCACATCCTTACCCACACTTGCTATCTTTTGTCTTTCTGACGGTAGCCATTCTAGCAGGTGTGAGGCGCTGTTTATGATGTGCTTTTCCCTGATGATCAGTGGTGCTGTGCTGAGCATTTGTTTATATACATATATACATACCTGTCTGGGCCTCACTGCTCATCAACGGCATAGTCTCACACAGACCACCCACCCAGTGTGCTCCGTGGGAGCCCCTGGAAAACAGCAGAACCTCACCATAGGAGGGAATTTCCCGTGGATGGTTCACAGGCCACCAGGTCCCCCAGAGAACACAGGCAAATGCCTAGGAATTGCTGCATACCTGGAGGCCTGCTGGCTGTTTTCTACTGTGATTTCATGTGTGCTCAGCAACTCTCCTTTAAAGGACCTCTTGGTATGAGAGGTCTCATACCAAGAAAAGCTATTTCACTTTAATTCAGCATTTCCCAAACTTATCAGAGCACAGGTCCTTTTCATTTTTTGCAGAACATCTGTTAACATCATACGGAACAAGTGTTCCATGGGGCACACGTTGGAAAATGCTGCTATAGGACAACACATACCTACGCCAACAAGATTTTCTAGTTCAAGTATGATTTTTGCAGTTAGACCCAAGGGCCCTCTCCCTTGTTGTTCCTGAACAGCTAAGTCCTAAAGCCACTGGATGGGGCAGAGCAAAGCAGGCACCCCTCACCTCCCCAGAGGTGGGACAGGTGAGAAGACTGACCTCATGTGTCATGATAATGGAAGTTACAGAAAGGAGAAACTTTCCCAACAGAAGTAAACCAAATGGCATGGTGATCAAATGCAAGATGTGACCATCACAGGCTCCTCTACTGGAAGGGGCAGCACTGTCACAACTGTCAACACCTGAACAGCACTGAGGCTTAGCTGGCAGTACCATCCCCACACACTGTGGTTTTGATGGTGGCATCTTAGTCATGTGAAGGTCCTCATCTGTAGGAATGCCTGGTGATGGGAGGGAACTTAGTCTTAAAGGATTCAGGGAAAAAGAGTTGTCCTGTAAGTTCAAATGTCTATATGTTATCTCAAAATGTTTTAAAAGAAAGAAAAATAAAACCCTGAAGCCAAGGGTGAGATCATGAGTCCTTTCTTAAACCTGAGCTCCCGCTTCCTTCCGGGGCACTGTGCTCCACCCTGTCCCTACCAACCCGCCATCACTTCCTGGTTGTCACCGAGGCCAACGTCCCATGGCTGTTTTCTCCAGGATGGTGCTGAGTGGCACCAGATGACCTCACCTGGGATGTGAGCCCCTTGTTTTACCCTCCCAGGTGTGACAACCAATAACTCCATTCACTAGATAGTGCTTCCCTCAGACACTGTTCAAGGGTCATTTTGAGCATCAAAATGATATTATCAATTACTTTTTATTCAATTTGATTTGCAAACTGGTCAAACTATAAAACAGCGTTAAGAGGTAAAGAAATACAACTAACTGACCATTCACAGCCTACCTTCCGTCTGTCCCTCTATCTTTAAGAAGAAGACCTAACTTCCTCCCAGAGACAGCCTTGCAGACAGAGTCTAAGCCTTCTCAGCTCAGCACAGCCTCGGCTCCCACACCGAACCTCCCAACTGCACGGGGAAGCGTCCCCATCTCTTTACTTTCTTCTAGACTATCTTTCTCAAAAGCCAACCTGGCCCTCCCATGGCTCTCAGCTGCTTTCAGGCCAAGTTCAAACTCCTTACTACAACAGTCACAGCAGGCTCCAAGTTCTGGGCTTGCTGCCGCCTTACCTACCCAACACCCCCAGGCCACTTTGTTCCCAACTCAGCATGGCTATCTTGCCACCTTGCACCCACGGTTCACTTGCACTACTTCTGCCAGTTGACCCCGTTCTCACAAAACAATGTCCAGAACTGACAGCAAGTTTGGATTAAGGGCACAAGAGGCCAGCTAACTATGAGTCAACAGAGTGGAGCCAGAGAATTAAGGAAGGGCATGAATGCACCTCCCTGAGCCATGGGATTCTTCAGAAGTCGGTAAAGGGTATTTCCAGAAATCCAGTCTCATCCATAACACCTCCCAGTGACTCATACACTGGGGCTCCTTGTGACCCCATCGCCAAGAGGGGCAAGACTATGTACCCATCAGTCCTTTAACTTTTACAATCATCAGACCAGCCCAAAGTATTCTTAAATCACCAGGTGGCCAGCGTTCTTCCTGAGGATCACCTCGTGTCATGTATTATTTTAGGGCTGGTGAAGTACAGGCTTCAAATGCTGTTAAAATGTTCGTAAGAACCAGATTTCCTCTTTACCGTGGATTTCCTTGGTGTGGGGTTTGCCTGTTCCATCCTTAGCACCCTAGTTCTTATTCCGTGTCTCTGCCATTCATGGACAGTCTCAAAAAAGGGGCACAGAAAATGTTAAAAGGAAACTAAATACCAAGGTTGTACTCTATCAATAAAATCCTTTCTCTGAAAAGAGTACAATTCTGATTTGCTGTCAGGGCATGTTTTCCTAAAAATATCATCTGTAACAACAGCTGGCAAATTACTTACTCTTTTTTCAGAGGCTTGGGTTTTTAAGTCAAAGCAAATGCACTCAAAGATGTCATCACTTCTCCTTCCCCACTGAGAGCGACATTAGCAGGCAGCCAGCCATGCAGACAACACGCCTCCTTGCCGTACAGCTAACCAAGGGGACAGCCAGATCCCTGCATATGCCCTCCTTATAGAGAGGGCTCCCCGTGGCCTTAGGAGGAGATGAGAATGGCCTGGAGAACAGCCCCCTGGGTAGAATGCCTGAGAACCAGCAACTCTCTTTGGTCATAATGTAAACTTTTAGAAGACCCCAACACGTCTTCCTCAGGAGAGGTATTGTAAAGCCTTTAAGAGTAACTTTTTTAAAAAGGTAATTCCAATTGGATAATTTAAAAATGAGATGCTTGAGATTTCTGACTCTATAGGGGGGAAGGGGGAAGAGATGGGGGCTAGGATGTTGAGTCTAAGAAGTTTATTTTTAACACTGGAGTAACTTTCTGCTTCCAGGTTAACATACAGGCAGCTGTCAGTCACTGGTGAGTAATTGAAGATGGAAGACTCAGTGCATTTATTCAAGAGATAACCTCCCCATGTTAGATTAGGTTGCATACAAAAAAGCTTTACTGTCTCACTGGACTCTAAACTTCATGTTCATTGTTTTGATGAATAGGACATACCCCGAGGTTGGCCTGGAGAAGGTAAAGAAATCAG
The DNA here is from genome assembly GCA_963573385.1 of Cacajao melanocephalus. Lineage (NCBI taxonomy): Eukaryota > Metazoa > Chordata > Mammalia > Primates > Pitheciidae > Cacajao > Cacajao melanocephalus. The sequence continues at coordinate 259,875 of CAUYLG010031294.1, read as the reverse complement.
ATCTAGAAAGGGCCAAGGGAGGCAGACTGAACCCAGAGTTAACACGTATGACCAGGAGACTCCAGAGAAAAATGAAAGTCCTGCCTCATAAAGGGTCAACGAGAACACCAGCGTGAAAACCCAAACGCAATCACTTAACAGGAAGGAAAGACGGGCAGGCAGCCTGGCAACTCGCTCGGGAACGTCTCACTGTCGAGGAAAAAACGGTAATATCCAATTAATAATTTACATTTTATTGAAATTGTTGAATACTTTATATTACAGTAAAGTTGATTGAAAAAAAAATGAAGAGAAAAATCAATTTTAAAAAATACACTCATGTTGAAATCAAACAAGCCAGCCAAACTGGTACAGGCCGAGGGATGCTGTGGGGCGGTTTGCTTCTCAGTGTTAGAATGCTGAGTCTATATACAATTCTACAATGCGAGAAACGTCATTCACTAAACATGGCAGGAAAGGCGCTGCCGCCAGAGGAAGAACACCAGCACCACCTCCCTCCTCCTCCACGCCGTGCCCGCCCAGCCTCCCTCCAGCATGAGGCCAAGTGCAACGCTAGGGCCCGGGCTCTGGCCCAGGATTTTTCATGCAGTTTCTGTAAGTCACACACTGTGCAAATTAAGGCTTCTTATAGGTCGAATGGTTGATCAACATTTTTTTCTTAAAAAAATAAGCACAGTAAAGGTGGTATCATGAGAACCTGAAGAGATGAGACCTATACCCCAAATCTGGAAAAAATTCATTTTCTCTGACACCTCAACTCCACACACACACACACACACACACACACACACACACACACACATCCATCTTTGGGCAGGCTGTTTGAATTCACCAGCCGGCGAAAGAAATACTGACAAATGTGCTCTGTACACCCAGGCTTGAAGATGTCATGCAAAACGCTGCAGCCATTCCTGCCTAAAGGCATGGAACAGGCGACCTCTCCAACACCTAGGCACTCAGGGACCCTGTGCATGCGCGTGCACGCGCGCGCACGTGTGTGTGTGTGTGTGTGTGTGTGTGCCTGTACGCACATGTATGTGCCCTTAAGAAACAAAAAGCAAAAGAGAAAAGAGAATGAGCTCCAACTCAGGGGACACATTAATGACCAGTTCAAAATCCCACCGGAAACTGTCCTACACACTGACAGCCTCGCCGTCTCGGGATGGACAAACCGGTGCATTACACCCATGCCGGCAGGAAGAAACTGTGGCTGTTTTCTTTTTTTCCTTTTTCTCAAACCTGAGTAATTGTCAAAGTCAATAAATAGGAGGAGAGAATTAAAATGCTAAAATATAATGGGGTCAAATACCCTATCGGGCCTAAAGCAGCAAGGGTTTTTCAAATGCAGCCCCTGTTTGGAGACACGTCCGGCCTTATGCTTTTAAATGAGGACTTGGGGCAAAACCCTGGGCAAGAGGTACTGCCCTGTGGCCAATGTGAGCCATGCCTTATTCCAATGACTGTAAACAATCTGGAAGGAGTGGGGCCTGACCTCCTCACCCTCTCCCCCATCACAAAAACTCTTCCCTTTTGAAATAGTTTTTGTTAAAGGCAAAATTATAGAAGCATCATCAAGTGGAAGTCTTATTTGGTTGGAGGTGCTTGGCTGTCTCACGGCTCCGTGCTCCCCTGCAGGCACTGCGGAGTCAGATGTGTAAGAGGTCCTCGTCACTGTCGTCATGGAAAGACACCAGCTTGGTGGAGCTCACTGTCTTCTGCTGTGCAGACCTGGGCTTCCCTTTCCTCACCCTCTCACCCCTGACCAGCCCCGCCCTATCGTCCTCACGCTCCCAAAGGGCGTTCCTCTGCAGGTTTCTCACCGGGTGGGAGCTCTCTGCCCCAGCTCCCCTGCCTGAGTGAACTTTCACCTCTGGGATGGTCAGAACCTCATCCTCACTGTCCTGGTCATCCCCATGCAGGGAGCTGAGGGCCTCAGCTTTCACAGACTTGGTGGTAATATGGCCATTCTCCTGCCCTTCCTTCCCCAGCCGTGGAGGAGGCAGCTGGATCTCTTCCATCAGCCACTCTGTTTCATTCTCATCTGTCTCTTCTTCCTTGTTCACCTGCCAGGGATCAACAGCAGAGACCACATAAGCCCCCTCAGAGACCATTCTGCTCCTCTCTTACTCTCTTTCCACCATCCACCCCACATCGGGGATGCTCTCTGCTGGCACGAGCTGGGGAGGATCTGGCACTGTCCTCACAGTTCTCAGGTCCCCACCAGGGAAAGGAAGACGAGGGCTGGCAACACCTTCCTGTTCCTAATGAGACTGCACCAAGGCAGGAGGGTTTGGGAGGGCGGCAGTGGGGCCATTTGGCAGGATTCTCACAGCCAAGGATGGGGCCAAGCAGAAGGCATTCAGGATGGCATGGAACCGAAAAGCAGACCAGTGACCTGTCAGCAGCGCTAGAGGAGAAGGGGCTCTGCCGGGTGCCTCATCGACTGAAAGGTGCCCCCTGCATGGCAGGGAGGAAAGTCAAAGGAGGGACTCGAGTCAAAAGCCTCGTTTGAGAAAGCAATTCATCAACACCCATCAAGACCCACAAACTTTACATCCTTTGGCCCAGATGATGCCTCTTTTCTGGAAATGTATTGGAAAGAAATCATCTAAATGCTAGATGCACAATCATCTTCACTATCGTGTTTTTTTAGGAACAGTCAAAAACAGTGGAAACAACCTAAATATTAAATACCCTAAAGGAAATTAGTTGCAACCGCAATGAGAGAAACTTTGTAGGAAAAAAATAACAAAAAACATGTGCTGGGATAAGCGGCTGAGGCAACAGCTGATGCTTTCCCTTCTGGATTCCAGCCTGCCTGTGGCTGCTGTCCTCAGCATTCCTGATGAGAACACGGACAGCACAGCACGGAAGGCTACGAAGGCAGCCCCTCAGGAGACTCCACAGAAAATTACCTTTGAGTATTTGTAGGACACGTTGGAACTTCTCCTACAGCAAGTGGTTAGCTTACTTATCACTGTTTCCCTATTTAAAAAAAAGGAAACCATAATTACTCCAGGGTAGAGGGAGCATGGGCAGGAGCCCCGCCCCCACCAGCACCGCCCCACTCTGCACCGCCAGGAGGCTGGTGGCAGCTGTGTTTCTCCCACAAGCACGGGTTAATGGACATTCTGAATGACAAGTGAGCAGCTGTGATAGGGTTATACCCTAATGTATTTGTTGTGGAAAGACCATGGGCTTTGGAATCCGACAGGGGAAGACCCTCAAGAGCAATTTAACATTTGGGCAAGGGCTTTTTCACATATGACTCTAACAGGACCACACCTGCCTGCTGCCCCTAAGCCTGCCCGATGGTGGGTCACAGAGATGCATATCACATGCCTTCCCGGCCCAGACCTCCTTCTGCCCATTCTGCATTTTGGGTATGGAGGGCCATGATTAGTACTTCCTGACCACCTCTCTCATTGGCCTGTGGCTCAGCTGGCAAATGACAGTGGCAGCAGGGAACGCCTGAGCTGGCAAGTCCCTGCCCCCAGGCCAGAGCCACCAACACTGACGCCTGACGTGAAAATCCGCTTGACAGTCACGTTGCGAGTCCTTTCACGCGGCAAAGTGGGGCAAAAAGATGGCACCATAGCTGGTACATAGCAGGTACTTAATAAACTCTTGCTTTTATGATGTGGGAGGGCAGAGGGATCAGCTGCTCAGTGGGAAAAGGCACTCATGAAAGGTGCCATTTAATGTTCTACTCATCTTCGGACACAAAGGACCACGGTCCTAGAAGCCGCAGGCATGGGTGCTGTGTAAGGGCCTCGGCTTTGGTCAGACAGAAATGCAGTCATTTAAAACCACAATGCGGGAGACTGCTGCCAGAGAGTTTTGAACTAAGAACCTTGAGTCTTTTGCTGTTGTAGAGCTCAAAAACAAACAAGTAAATAAAATTAAAACCCCACAAAACTGAGCCTATGATTAGCTGTGGGAGGCATGCATCGCCTGCCTGTCCCCCGCCCCACCCCCCCGCTCACCTCCTCTCCTTCTTGTAGAGCAGCAGGGCCAGCAGGCAGCAGGTGAGCGCCACCAGCAGCAGGCTGAGCACCGCGCCGACGGCCTGACTCCGCTCCGACAGCCCCTTGTGTGCCTGCCCGTCGTCCCCAGGATTCTCGCCATCAAAGCCCACCCTGCAAGGACATCACAGGAGAGAAGCCATGTCACAGGGCAGTGACACAGCCACAATCTGAGACCTGAGTCCCCAAGGCAAAAGCACCTCTCACTTTCCCCACACCACGTGATTCTTACTCCTGTCCCAGAAAACAAGGCCACAAGATCCACTCTACACGGAAAAGGGCTGCAAAAAGTTCCTGATGAGTTTGGGGCAGGGCTGTCAGAAAGCAGACAAGAAGGCACTGCTTCCAGCTCCATGAACTGTCATTCAACCAAACAGAGCAGAGACGGGCAGAAGGGACATGGCTGCCTCCAGGTGGCCTAACCCACAGCAGAACCAGGCTGGGGCAGAGGCTGTCCCAGCTGCACCACACTTCTCTCCAGGGTCACAGCTCTGTCCTCTTGGGAGTTTCTTCTGGAAGCAGTGACCACAGCCCACCGTGGGACACAACCTCCAAACCAGCAGGGCCCAGGGGGCCTTAGAAACAGGCCAGGACGGGACCCAGGGGGAGCCACAGACCAGGAGGGGACCCAGGGGGCAACCACAGGCCAGGACAGGGCCCCGGGAAGAGCCACAACCCAGCATAGCCCCCGACGTGCCTCCTCTCTCCAAGCCTGCTCCATCCCAGGAGGCGGCTTTTGGAGCACAGCTGCTGCCTCACAGCGGAGTTCACAACTCCCACCCAAGACCCACATTCACACTTGTGAGAAAAAGTGCATTTCCATGACATTCACCACTCAAGCAGAGCTGGGGAAACAATAATAGAAAATGAGAAACCACCGCGCAGACTTCCCTTTGTGCTCAGAGACAACATTACACTCAACAGTATAACGATTTGACACTTCTAACCTCAAGTCCTCTGTCATTTGGGGCCACACACATAGGAACAGATCACATAACCGAAATGCCTCCTGCACTGCTCGAGATAAGAGGCAACCCCAGCGAGGCTCATCCTGTGGTGCTAAAGATGCCGGCTGCTCAAAGAACTGAGGTCAAGGGCAACCGGTCAACCTGTGGCGTGGCCACAAGGGCTACTGCTCTCAAAGTTCAGCTTAAGCCAAACAATCTTGATCCAAAACATCAGCAAGACAAGAAACCACAGGGAGAGCCTGGCGTCCAGTTCTAAGTGACCTGCGAGGGTTGACCTCCACTCGGGCAGAAGCACCACCACACTCCACAGACAATTCTGAGAGCTCTGCAGACCTCTCCCTCCAAGCCAGAAACCCACTCACCCAGAAGCAGCTCCAGCCACTCAGGAACACTCGACATGCATCTGAGAGACATATCATCATTCAGTTGTAAGCATATTTTAATTTCTACCTTTGATTTCTTCTTTGGACCATGGATTATTCAGAAGTGGGTTTTAATCTTCAAACGTATTTCTATTTTTCAGTTGTTTGTTCTTGGTTCCTAACTGCATTGCACCATGTATGTATTTAATTGCATCAGTCAGAAATCTGCTGACTTAGGCCAATCACGGTGGCTCATGCCTGTAATCCCACCACTTTGGGAGGCTGAGGCAGGCGGATCACCTGAAGTCAGGAGTCTGAGACCAGCCTGGCCAACATGGTGAAACCCCACCTCCATTAAAACTAAAAAAATTAGCCAGGAGGTAGTGGCATGTACCTGAAATCCCAAGCTTCTCGGGAGGCTGAGGCACAAGAATCACTTGAACCTGAGAAGTGGAGGTTGCAGTAAGCCAAGATCATGCCACTGTACTCCAGCCTGGGCAAAAGAGTAAGACTATCTCAAAAGAAAAAAAAAAAAAAGGAAATTGCTGACTTGCCTGCTTAGTTGTTACTTTTTGATAAAGTTTTCTAAGTGTTTCATGTGAGCTTGGGAAAACAGCATTCTCCCTCTGCAGGGAATAGTGTCCTATGAATGTCTATTAAATCATGCTTTTTCACTGTGCTGTCCCAATCTTCCAAGAAAGCTTTACTCTTTGTCTACTTAACCCAGCAATCACTAAGAGAGGGGCATTTGTCACTGTTTCCTGTGCGTGTTGTTTTGTCAATTTCTGCTTTACATATCGAGGCTTTTTTACTAGGCTGACAGAAGCTTAGGATTCTTGTATGTTTCTAGGAAATTTTCCCTTTTAAAATTAAAATGACCCTCTTTATCCCTAATATTTTTCCTCTAATATCCTATTTTATCTTATATATAGAACTACTGCAGCTTTCTTTCAGTTTATTTTCCAGCATATCTTTTCTTATCCTTTCACCTTGGTCTTTTCTGTATCCTTGTTTTAGGCATGTTCCCTGTAAACAGAGTTGTTTTTGAAATCCAATTTGACAACTTGTTTTTTAACTGACAAGTTTAGTCAAGCTATGCTTACCATGATTATAGATATAGTTAGATTTATTTCTACCACATTAGGCTGGATTTCTACTTGTCTGATTTTTGTTTTCCTTTTCTCCTGTCTTCTTTGGGGACTTAAGTATTTTTATTTCTCCTTTTCTTCACTACTGTTTTGGAAGTTACATACTTTATTTCTATTATTTTAGTGGTTATTCAAGAAATACTGGCATGCAGACTAAGACAAAGAGTCCAATAGTATGTGTTCCAAACAATTAGGAACGCTACCTTTTTCTTTCTTCCTTCCTTTCTTTCAAGAAAATGGTTTTACTTTTATATGATGCTATTGCTGTAAGAAATGTGAAAAGCCAGGAACTCTGCCACCCCACTCAGCTTAGACACCACCTATCCAGTACACTGAGTCCTCATAAGGTGGCGGACAGGTTCCCTCAAACTGCAGCCTTCGGTGAACCAACTATAGGGGGTCTTTGAATAACATCATTTCCTTCAAAACAGTCTCATTATAACGTTGATGAGAAAAAAAATCAGTTTCATTATACTTCATTTCACAAAGGTTGCAGTTTCCAAAAACCTGCTGATGATGTTGAAGTGAGGACTTAAAGTATTTTAATCTTTCTTAAATTATTTTCTAATATAACAAATTAGCTTCCCCTGCAGCTTTTACAGACTTTCCTTTGTATCTGCTCTCCTGGTATTTTGTAAGTGGGTGGGTCTTGTCATCAGTAACTGCACTGGGCACACAGCGCACCCCTTCCATCTGTAGATGTCTTTTAACTGTGTACATTTTTTGATTATTGCTTTAACCAAATATTGTGAAATAACCATTTTTGGAAAATACAAGGAAGGTGTAAGACAGCCCAATCTTTATCTACTATTGCAGGAAGTCAACAGATGAAATAAAGGATGTTAATTAAAGACTGAGGTAAATTCCAAAAGAAGTATCTAAAAGAACTAAAAATGATCATCTATTAAGGTAATCTTTGCTACCTGTTTGTTATAGTTACATGATTTTGTTTTTGTTTTTGAGACCGAGTCTCGCTCTGTCACCCAGGGTGGAGTGCAGTGGCACCATCTCGGCTCACTGCAACCTCCGCCTCCTGGGTTAAAGTGATTCTCCTGGCTCAGCCTGCCGAGTAGCTGGGATTACAGGCATGTGCCACCACACCTGGCTAATTTTTGTATTTTTAGTAGAGACAGGGTTTCACCATGTTGCCCAGGCTGGTCTAGAACTTCTGACCCCAAGTTATCCGCCCGTCTTGGCCTCCCAAAATGTTGGGATTACAGGCATGAGCCACCGCACCTGGCCATATTTACATGACTTGAAAATGTACAACACTGATAATATTTGGGGAAAAAAAAAATCTCAGGCACCATTCCACGTCACCCCCAGGTGATGGCTGCATCCCTCATAATCCACCAACTGAGTTTTTGCTGTTGGTTTCAACTTCTGTTTCCTTTTTTAAAAGTCCTTATTACTTGTCAATGTGTTAAGGGATTTAAACAACTTCCATTCCTGACGACATCATGAAACCGAGGTTTCCTGGGGAATTTTCCTCTCTGGTTTTAGAGTGAAACACCAAAGCCCTACAAATGGTGCCTTTCCCACTCACAGAAGTCCAATTCTAAACTTCAACACTGACAGGACCCCAGGCCTCAGCTGGTCTCCCTCAGACCCACAGGTAAGACCAGCAGCTGTGTCCAGAGGCAGGATTCATCTCATGGCAGTTCTAGACTCTCAGTGACAGACAATGCAGGGAAAGTTCACTTCTAGGTTTTATCTTTTTAAAAAATTCACATTTTGTTTCTTTCAGGAAGAACTTCCAGTTTTAATCCTTTCATTTTGTAATGATCTCATTGAACACCATAAACATTCAAAAGCTGAAAATACCGCAAGTGAAATTTTAACCAAAGCGTCTTTCCCTGACTGTGCAGCTAAGAGTCCCTAGGTACACAGCCCCTGAACAGCGTAGGACAAAGCTGTTTTTGCTGAGCTGATGTCCACAGGTAAGGGTTGGTCGGGGGATGGGGGGTGCTGATTTAAGACGTAAAAATGTGTGATCTTCATTCCCCCATGACCCCTACCACTGTTGTCTGCTGACTGTACCGTCCCTTTTTCAGGACATGAAGGAAACGATTACATGGCAATAATTCATGTTCCCCCAGTCTTCAAGTCTCAAGACAGAGAATGAAAAGCTTATGTAAAATGGTGGGCCAGGCCAGGCACGGTGGCTTACACTTGTAATGCCAGCACTTTGGGAGGCTGAGGCAGGTAGATTATCTGAGGTCAGGAGTTCAAGACCAGCCTGGCCAACATGGTGAAACCCATCTCTACTAAAAATACAAAAATTAGCCAGGTGTGGTGGCGCACGCCTGTGATCCCATCTACTCAGGAAGCTGAGGCAGGAGAATCACTTGAACCTGGGAGGCGGAGGTTGCAGTGAGCCAAGATGGCACCACTGCACTCCAGCCTGGGTGACAGACCGAGACTCTGTCCCAAAAAAATAAAAAACAAAAATAAATAAAATGGCGGGCCGGGTGACATAAGAAAACAAATCTAAGAAGAAAGCAGCTGACATGTTATTCGTGGCAAAGTATGAAATGGCTGTGGGACACAAGACAATCAATGGAGGTACCATCCTCCTTCAGAGCAGAAGCTGCTGCCTCTGTTCCCACGCTGGTTCTCAAAATCTGTAGAGTAAGCTTTTCATTCATTTAAATAAACATAAAAATACTGCACTCAAATAAAAGTGAAACTTTACTATACAATCATTTGCATTAGGACTAAAGAAAAGATGTCCCGGGATTACAAAGAGGAGGCACAGCCAGTACCGGCCTCCCAGGAGCTAAGGAAAGAGAAGCAGCAATGGGAAAGGGGTGGAGGGACAGAGCTGGGACACCCTGGTTGGACCCTACTTGGGGCACGGTACTCACGAAGGAAGCGCCGGCACTGCCACTGGCGGTGGCAGGAGGTGAGGCAGGCTCAGACCAAAAACCAGTGGCAGAATGCTGACAGCGCTGGGGCGGGGCACTGGCTGTGGGGTCTACCTCTATCAGTGTCTCTATTTTTTGGTGAATGTTCTGAATATTTACCAATAAAACATTGGGGAAAAAAAACATGCATACACTTATTCTCAAGATAAGGTTCAAGAGAGGATGTGGGGTCCAAGTGCTAAGCACCCTGATGTCACACTTACCCCAGAGGACACACGGCCGAGGTGTACCAAGAGAAGAGGTACTGGCAGTCGGCAGTCTCGTGACTGAACTCGGGGATCCCGTCCTCCACCAGAGGGTCACAGTGAAAGAAGATAGTGGAAGAAACAGACTTGGTCTTATCCTTTCCACACTTAGAGGAAGAGGCAAACACGACATCAAGATCGCCATCTGTCAAACAGGAAGGGGCACACACAGCGTGTCACTATCAGTTTTCAAGAGCAGACTGAGCTTAGTTCCTTATGGTCTAAAAAAGTTTGCAAAGCCTTAAAAGCACACAGAAGAGACGTCATCCCATGTCCCACATGCACTCTGTTCACAGCTTACAAAGCCACTCGGTACACCTTGACAGAGCCCTGCCCTCAGCATGCAGTAAAGAACGTTTTTCTTTTAACCATAAGTATTTACTGATGGACTAAAGATACAATTTTAACGAAATGATAAGACACAACTGTGTATTAAAACAGTCTGCTATACAGCCAAAAAAGGGGAAAAGCTATAATCTTAAGAACTTTAAATATGGAAATCAAAGAGCCTCTGAAGTACCTCTCTAACAGATCAGTATAAGATACCTTCCCTTTTATACAATTCCTATACCACATCACTCGATCACAAAGTCCAACTGATACTGCATAAAGAATTCCTCGTTCATTTCTATTTGAGCCATCCAGCCTGGCTGCTTCTCTGTTTTCCACCTTTTTCCACTGCTTTGCAGTGGTATTTTTTAGCAATCCCCTTTCTAAAGAATTATATACACACCTTCAGTAGTTTCCAAAGCAAGGAAACAAGCAAGCAAGCAATGAGTCAAGAAAGCCAAGGGCAGATATGTGAATGAACAGACTCACAGAGACATACATCAGGATGGCAATAGTCTGATTCACGGAAGTCTAAACTAAGCTGACTTTGGCAGAAAAGTTGCTGTGGTTTGCTCAAAGACTTGTAATGCCACCTGAGGTTGTGCTACTAGTGCCAGACCTCTTGTTTCTAAAGGATTGGCAGTGGTGTACACAAGGAGCCGGGAAACTAACGTAACTAGGGATCTAATAACAAAACCATCACGCTTTGGACTTGCATTAGGAGCTGACTATGGCTTCCAGCATTAACATCTGCCAACTGTAAAATTCATAAAGAATTTATGCAAAACTTCAAGACACAGAGAACAATCTTTAAATATGTTGGAATGGGATTAAGTTAGGCACTTCTGTAACACTAATCTTTCTAACTTGGAAACGTGAAGTGAAAAGCATTCCAGTGCACGTAACACTGAAGCATAAACCATGCTGCAGAGATGTGAATGCAGGAGGGTGTACAGGGTGCCCAGCCTCCTTGTTCAAAAAGCCATGAGAAAGTCCCCAAGCATATTGTCAGAGCAGCCGTTCTGGTGGTAGTAGCATCCCAAGACTAAGTAAACCTGCAGGCATATTGCTGCTTTGTGAATAGCCAACACTGCACTAACAAGAGGAGCCACACAGGTACAAAGTTGATAATCAGAGACAAGAGGCAGAGTGACGTGGGCAAGCAACCTAGAAGCCTTGACTCCACACCTCTCACCAAGGCCACCTTCCAAGAATACTTCCACCCAGCAGCCCTTTGATGACAAAGCAGAGTGCAGAGGATGATCTCATGCTCCTGGGAGAAGTGTTGGTTACCAAAAAGCTCCTGGAGAGGCAACATCCCAGAGGCCGATTCAATAATGAAGGTAGATAAAAACTGCCAGACCACCGAACTATCCTGGCAAGTCAGAAATACATATACCAGGCATAGCTTGGGGTGCCAGGTAGAACAGAGGAGATTTTGAGGCTTAACGAAAAGCAGAAAGACTGCATGACTAGGTGAACAGTATGTTGAATGACACAGAAGTAGGAAGCAAAGGACATATAAAAAGGATGCATGCTGGCGAATGCGCCAGAGGGAAGGCAGCACGGGTGCAGTCTGCATCCAGTGAAAGAGCTTTGCTGGCTTGTTCCTCAGCATGATTCCCCATCTTACTTTCTCAGACTGGATGGATGTGTGGCATTCAGCAGCAGAACAGAGAAAGATGGTATTTGTAAATGAAGAACTGGTGAATGGATACTGAACAGAAGTAGACTGGGTGTACCATTCTGTAATGCCCTGCTTATAGACCAAAGGCAGGTTTGTGTTGACAGAACATACTTAGGGTTGTCATGCAACAGCAGTAGTCCTTTGGGAGAAAGGGAATGAAGAAGAGGAGGTAGGGCTGGTAGACAGGAGGACTGTCAAGTTCTTAAATACTAGACCACAAGGAACAGTTTGCTGTCCGTCCTTTAGTGAAGAAATCGAATGCTCATTTTCTGCTCTGCATCGACCTTCTCCAAAACTTTAGCAAAGTCTGTGAGAAAGCTATGTCACTGTCCCCATGCTGATCAGCCTCCCGAATGTTCCTGTCTGCGATGCTGCTCAGCTGCTCATCTGAGATTATTTACTCGGACCATCATGCATGGCGCCTGTAACTGCTCATCACGGGAGATCTTGTCATCTTTATCCAACTCATATAGTCGAGAAGCAAATTGCTGTTTGTTGCTCTGGCTATTGAGTGGTTCAGGTTCCTTCACATCTTTGCTCTCTTCATTATCCTCAATGGTTCGGAAATGAGCCAAAGTTCGCAGGAACCCACGGAGTTTACCTGGTCCTCTCCCTCTGGAAAGAAGGCACTGATGATCCAGTCCCCCACTGGGTTGATAGCAAGTTCTGGACTCCTCTGAAAATCATCCCATTCTCTCCTTTGTCCAGGCTGGTGAACCAGCTGTAGAGGGGAGTGATTTGACGGTGGAAAGGCCAGTCTCCTTCTTGATCTCCTTGAGCTCTTCATTTCTCAATAATGTGGAGGCCTGAGATCCCCTCACTGTGCCAGGGGCTCCTCCAGGAGCAGTGGCACCAGAAGTGACAGGAAGAAAGGCAAGACTTTAACCTTGCCCAAAAAGAGGGCTGGCCTTGGTCCTCAGCTAACGACAGGATACGGAGCAGGGGCTGGCCATGCAGTACCTGAGCAATCAGCCAACCAGTTCTGCCCATTTCATGGAGCCCCGGGAAAAACTGTGGACACCAAGTCTCAGGGGAGCACCCCAGCTGGCAATACTCTACGTACACTGCCACATGTGGGTGCTGGGAACACAAAATATCTGATTCCACAGGAGAGGCCAGCAGGAGCTCTGCATTCAATTCCCTCCTGGACTTTGCCCTATGTGCATCTTGGTTGATTTTAACCTATATCCTTTTGCCGCAGTAAATCATAACTGTGAGCATAACCGCTTCCAGGGAGCTCTGTGAGTTATCGTGAAAATCTAAAGTTGGCTTGAGACCAGGTGCCATAGCTCAGGTCTGTAATCCCAGAAGTGGGCGGATCATCTAACGTCAGGAGTTCAAGACCAGACTGGCCATCATGGTGAAACCCATCTCTACTAAAAATAGAAAAAATTAGCTGGGTGTGGTGGCGGGTGCCTGTAATCCCAGCTACTTGGGAGGCTGAAGCAGGAGAATCGCTTGAACCTAGGAGGCAGGAGTTTCAGTGAGCCAAGACTGCACCATTGCACTCCACCATGGGCGACAGAGTCTGTCTCAAAATAAATAAATAAATAAATAAAAATAAAGGTGGCTTGGACACCCCCTCAGTGTGCCGCTGGTGTCAGAAGTAAGGAAACCTTGCATGGACTCCTTGCATAAACTCTGCTGCTCCCAACCTTTGTCGTTGGCTTAAAATCTTTGTGGCTGGCACTGCTGGGTACCAGGAATGCAGAGGCGAGAGTGCAGGGTATGAGATGGACGTGTCCACACAGAGGGGCCCAGAGACAGGCGGTGCAGCTCGGCTTGGGGGGGGCCCCGCATTCTCGCCTGGGAGTGGCTGAAGCAGGGGCCGCTGAATGGACCATTCCGCAGGGCTGGTGGGGGGCGGGGGGAACAAACTGCCCAGCAGCCCCACATCCTGATGAGAGACAGCTGCTGCCCTCCTGAAGGAATGGCAAGCCTCAGGAAGAGAGAGAAACTTCATTTCTTCATGAAAAATGAAAAGAGGTCTTAAAACTAAAGCTACTTTCTGGGGCTGGTGAATGAAGAAAAGTGAAAAGATCTGAAAGGGATTTTATCTACCAAGAATGACTAAATGCACATGCACCAGCCTTCTGAAAGCTGGGGATCCTTGCAGGTCTGCTCAACACGCCACTTGTGAATGCGGATCCCCGTAGGTCTGCCCGACACGCCATTTGTGAATGTGGATCCCCGTAGGTCTGCCTGACACGCCACTTAGGAATGTGGATCCCCGTAGGTCTGCCCGACACGCCATTTGTGAATGTGGATCCCCGTAGGTCTGCCCGACACACCACTTGTGAACGTGGAGGTGCTTACGTGGAACAAGTGGCTAGTGCTGTGCAGTGAAGCCTGAAGACACACCAGGCGGTGCCACCCTGCTACAAGGTGGGCCTTCCAGGGAGAGGCACTGGAAGGATGAGGAAGGTAGGTCGAGGCATTCCAGCACAAGGAACAGCATGTGTAAAGCCACCAGGTTACAGAGCGACTTTGAGAGCTGGTGAATAAACTGATGGCTGAGGCATGACAATCCTTCCTTCCTTTCATCAGCATTTACCGAGCACTTCCTATGGGCCAGGCACTGGGAAACAGGACAGCAAGAGCGGGCCAACCTGTGACGTGCAACATCCGACTCTGAATGACTGGAGGATTCACCAAAGCATGAGGAAGGCAGAGAACAGAGAAACATAGAGCACTTGCTCTGCGCTGTGGAATTACGCAAGCGAATGAGGCTGATCAACTTTCCCATCATCAAGTCGCCCAGAAGCAGGACACTCACTTTCCCAGTTCCATTCATGGGCCGCAGGTGCTATGAGCAGACGCACCAGGGCGCTTTCTCCAATCTGTGACCAGGAGCAGCGATGCTGACCCAGCTTCCCTCCACCAGGTGCTGATGTTGTGGAGATGCACACTGCACCAGGGCATGGAGCACCCCCACACCCCCACTCCTTCTTGGCTATCACTACTCTCCCCTCCCAACGGACCCATTCAGCAGCTGTTTGACATCAGAGAAGGCTGGGGTTTTCTTTAAAGACACTTGATTTTTTAAAGAGTTATTACATCCACACATGGTTCAAAAATCAAATTATGAAAGGTATATAGTTAAGACTAGCTGTGCAAAACAAAAGCAGCCTTTCAGGATGATTCCCTCAAGGACAAGAGGGAACAAAGGACAACACCCTTATTAGTGCCAGTAAAAAACCTTCCTTCACACCCTGGACTCTGCCCTATGTGCATCCTGGTTGATTTTAACCTATATCCTAACACTTTCATCCTTCTTACAAATATGAAATCTCTTTCCCTTCTCTAATATTATTTGGTATTCCAAAATAAGGAAGTGTCATGGCTAAAACCAAATAAAAGGTAATTCTGATTGTGCACAGCTCAGCCTCCACCTGACCTCAGAACCACTCGATCAGACCAAGTTTTAGTTTTTTGGACATTCGTTTACTTGTTAACCGAGATACAATTTATGTACAGTGAAATGCTCAGGTCTGACACATATCATCTGATCCATTCTGATGAAATTCATAAGAAAGCAAAGAATTAGACCATGGTTTTTGTTTTAAAAGTGATCTGAGATTTCAACCGAAGGGAGTTAGTTGAAAATTTTAATGCCCTTCCTTGTAGGAAGTTAAATGAGGACCTGTCGTGGGAAGCCACGGATTACCTTGAAGATAGTACTTGGTCTTGTCAGAGGTTCCGACTTTCCGACTGAAGTGCTGATCATTGGGCTTCACCTGGCATATGTTGGCTCCAGAGCACGCTGGGTTTCTGGAGCTCGTGATGGAGGAAAGCTGGATCTCATACAGGTAGTTGTCCCCATTGGTCCTCATGTCCCCAGAGGCTCTGAACAGCCTGAAGAGACAGAAAAGACCACAGTGACATGGAAGTCCTTTAAGAAGGCATTCATTACATAAACCCAGTCTTTGGAATCACTGCAGGGCCCCAGGATGCTTCCTGTCCTAAGTTACGGCAGTACATCTGTGACCCCACAGAGATTCTGAGGACACCAGCTTCCATCTCAAGAGGCTTTCTCCCCAACCAGTCCTGCCCTCTGAGTGCTAATCCACCTTCCTCAGGTGCCGTGTCCAGCACCGCACGGGCAGAAGACATGACCAGGCACCTGGGCCACTGGCCCCCGAGAGCAGCCCCAGTAACACTGCTGAGAAACTTATTTTCTACAAACCGGCAATTCCAGAAGATTCCTGCTCAAACATGTCAGAAGGCTTCGGCTTCAACCCCTGAGCTTATCATGAAGTGAGGGAGAAGGGGGGGGGATTTATTTTTACACTCACAAGAATTCACCATCTTTGGTGTTAAAATTTAATAGTTGAGTAATGCTTTTCCTCAGTTTAAGCAAAAGATGATGACAGCTCCAGCAACAGTAACTAAAACACACAGACCTATTTATCCTGGAGTGCTCCCCAATAGGGAAAGAGCTGCATTGCTGGTTTAATTTTGAATACATTTCACAGCTCAAAAGGAAAACGCTTTACTTACTTAAAATAAATGTCTCCAAGGCTGAAGCTCTTGCCATTTATAGGGTTGGTGATGGTCCCATTCACCATCTGTACCTCCTGAGGCTTCACGGCGCAGGCAGCCCGGGAGTCCCAGCTGAAGTAGTAAGTGCAACTGTCGATATCGAACCTAGGAGGAGGGAAGCACAGACTACAGTCTTCACAGGGAAGACTGAAAACAAGGAATACTCGGAACCCTTGAAGCAGCTCGCTGGCTTTCAGTCAAGGCGCACTGAGATTTCAGTTGGGTCCGGAGACCCCCACTCCCCGGGCTGCATGGGCCTAGGCAGAACTTCCCGACTCAATATTGACAGCAGCTCTGAGCTAGGATAGTTATTTTACTCACTTTTCTTCATCGCCACAATGGATAGGGAAGACGACTGTGTCAGTAATGTGACAAAGCAGGCAATACTCAATATCAATTTTTTAGAATCTGTAAACCATGTAACATTTAAAACCTGGAAACATTTGCTCCTAGATTTTTGGTTTTTTGTTTTATAAGCTTCTCAGACTCATACACTGACAAATCCTTTGGCAATTTCTAAGTCTCCCCTTTTCCAAACTGAGCGTCTGGAAGTAATCAATTTTGTTCACAGACAGCAGCTCACATGCACCCTCTGCTGGCCAAGCTCTCCCTGGTGCCAGATGCAATGTTGCCTGGAAAACCTGAATACAATCCAAGCACATCCTAAATCCAGAGACAGGTCTCACCTGCCTGAGGGTCCCAGGCAGGCTACCTGAACACCTTGGGTGGGACAAATCAACGCCCCTTTGTTTCTACTATGACGTTCAAAGATGAAGGCCAGTTAAATACTGCTCAGCCAGTGCTAAACCTAGTTCAAGAGGCAAGCTAGGCCAGAGAAGTTGCACTGGTCTTGGAATAGTGTCTCAGCACTGTATCCGGGGATCTTCCCTGCCTGGAGCAGCCCCATCCAATACAGCACAATCAACCGCTGCAGCCCCGAGCTCCTAAGACTCAGTCAAAACCTGCACGTGAAAACTCCAAGGAGGAATCTCCCCAGTGTGCTCGCTGCACTGTGCCCCCAGTCTGTGCCTCCCGCTCTGTGCCCCCAGTCTCCTGACCTCTTGAATGTAGGTCTGCCCACCGTCTTTGTACAGGTCAATTCTATCACGGAGGATGCGGTCTTATTTCCACCACACGGATAACCTTTGGAGTACGTGACAACAACTTTGTCACCTGAAACACACAATTGAAATGACATTATTTCTAGTGCATTATAAAAAGCCTCAGCCAGGCGCAGTGGCTCACGCCTATTAATTCAGCACTTTGGGAGGATGACGTGGGTGGATCACTTGAGGTCACGAGTTCGAGACCAGCCTGACCAACATGGTAAAATCCCATCTCTACTAAAAATACAAAAATTAGTCGGGCGTGGTGGCAGGCATCTGTAATCCCAGCTACTTGAGAAGCTGAGGCAGGAGAATGGCTTGAACCCGGGAGGCGGAGGTTGCAGTGAGCTGAGATCCTGCCATTGCACTCCAGCCTGGGCAACAAAAACAAAACTCCATCTCAAAACAAACAAACAAAGCCTCAATGTTAGAAGTCAAAATCTGGTTTAAAGGCCAGGAAAAAATAAATTTTTGGCTCCCTACAGGTTTATCCACCTCTTCTCGCATTCCCATGATCAGACCTGGCCCATCACACCATTGCCACAGCCCAAGACCTGGGGTCAAACCCAAACCCTCCTACTCCCGCACTCTGTGACCCTGGGTTGCTGAGCTTCTGAGCTTCAAGGGCCTTTACCTACACAACAGGACACTGTCCAAAGCGGGCACGTTTCAGGCATGTATAGAAATTGCCTGACAAACTCATGTGAAGAACGGGACCTCGGGTAACGGCAGCCTTCCCTATTGCTCCAATTGTGTAAAATTTCTGTATCATATTAGGTGCTTTCCTGACAGGTACCCTCATGTGAGCCTCCCAATAACAACAGAGCAGGGACTGGAAAAAGTGAAAATCCAGAAACAGATGAACTGTGGTTTTCTAGGGTCTTCTGGCTTTAAGTCGAGCCCTGTCTTAAAAGTGACCCATTATAAAAAAAAAAAACCTAAGCCCTCAAACCTGCAGGGTCTGAGAGAAAAGTGAGTACACGTTTTAAGCTGCAAATATCACTGGGGCAACATAGTCACCAGGTTCTGACTCTCAAGCCACCACCAAGCGGCTGCTCGTGGGTGCCCAGGGGGCTGTTCTGGGAATAGTCCGGGCTCAGCCTGGCTGCATGGACAGACCATGACTCCAAGACATGCATGGTGCAGGGTGTCTGGGGGAGCACGTGCCTTTCACCCTGACCACACACACATACATCCATCCAGGCAGGGGCATGCGGTGGAGGCAACGTGGGTACAGTGCCCACTTCCCAAGTGTTTTCCACAGGACACAGGACGAGGTACTGGGGGCTGCGGGATGGTGAGGTGGGAGGTGGGACTCTAGGCTCTCAGCCCTGCCCCAAATTCAAAGCTGCTCCAGCTGAATTTGTTTTAAATACTGGGCTTCTGTGTAAAATTTTGGAAGAAAGACTTCCACTGTTTCAAGGAAAATTTTTAAAACTTCTAGCATATGGGATCAAACAAGTGAAGATTTTAATAGTGTAGACAGCCCATACAGATTGGGCAGGAGGCTCAACCTCCCCACCCGAGGGGCCCAGCCTGTGAAATGGATGACACCACCACCAGGAAGTCAGATGATCTAGTTCCATGTCACTCCCTGTGTTCACTATTCTCTTGTTCCTTTTGCCTCAAACTTGTAGTGAGGCCTTAAGTGTTTTAGTTGTTTCAGTTGACTGAAATTGGGGAAAGACTAGTCAAATATGCATATATATTGCGAGATTACTGGGGAAAGAGCAACCCTCCACTACCCTCCCTCCTTCGCCCTTCTGGGGCAGTGTGGGAGTGGCAGCAATAACTGACCTCCAAAGCAGTAAGAATCTCCCGGGGAGGGCAAGTCTCAGGCTGGAGGTCTGGACGCCACTTCCTGTATGCCAACTCTCCCTCCACCACCAACCTGCAGAGTCTGCATGTGACTTTTATCAAGGGTGACAGTGGTCTCCCCGGAATTCCCTTTCTCCACCTTAAAATCTCAAGCTAATCTGACATAATCCTGTGGTTGAATCAGGACAACTCAGGAAACCCCACTCCAGCCTAAAAGGTGAATGTTTTCCTTTACTGGTCCCTCCAACACATCCTAATTGCTCTTAAGCTAAGAAACCTCTATTTTCTTCCTTTAAATAATGAAAGAAAACATCTTTCACTCACCAACAGACTACAAGATGAATTTTCCATTAAAAAGCATCGTTATTATTTTTAAAGTTGTTAAGACATTTTACAAAGATGTACCCCTGAACTACCTGTACCAAGTCCTCATGCAACTATCTGGCTTTCCTAAACAAACACGTGTGTCTACGTCAACTTAGGCACTTGATCTACAGATATAACATGAACGTCAGAGAAACTCTGAACATTGAGACTTCCTCCCGGATAGACGCACTTTCCCAAGATAGCTGAACCACTCTAAACGCACAGACTGGGACCTGCAGTCTCACATAATACGAAGCAGTACTTTTTCTAATGTTCCAGATATGATTGCCTGTCAC
This sequence comes from Cacajao melanocephalus, assembly GCA_963573385.1. Classification (NCBI taxonomy): domain Eukaryota; kingdom Metazoa; phylum Chordata; class Mammalia; order Primates; family Pitheciidae; genus Cacajao; species Cacajao melanocephalus. The sequence continues at coordinate 240,055 of CAUYLG010031294.1, read as the reverse complement.
TGTCTCACAGCCAAACTGCCTGTGAGACAGTGACAGGCAATCATATCTGGAGGTTTCCACCAAAGCACCTGCTCACTCTCCCTGCCATCCTCAGAACACCCTCACCTTCCCAGTTCAGATACCGCTCCTTCAACCAAGGACCAGGACCCACAGGCCTTACCTCTGACCCCCAGCTTCTGTGTGTGAACGAGTCCCAGGACCTGGACATCACCAGTTGTGTTCCTTCTGCAAATGCTGGCCCTTTCAGAGCAGCCTAGGGGCCCTTTATATATTTTCTGGCACAGATTTATATAGTACCTGGAAAATGACACAAAGGGAAACAGGCATGCAAGTGAGGTCTCTGCCCTGACACAGGAGAGCCTCTTCACTTTACTTTCAGAGAAAAGTTATGAGAGTAAGGGCTCCATTCTGTCACTGAATGCAGCACTAAAACACTTTTCCGATTAAAAAAAAAAAGGGCAAAAGGAAGTAGTCATCACTGAAGAAGGGAGCTGACCAACCAGGCACACCCGGAGTGGAATATCCAGACCTCTGTGGCCACCCTGGATAGAGCCCGGTGCAGTAGAAAGACAGGTTCTGGAGGTGGGAGAGGCAGTGGCTGGAACCCCGGCAAGTTTCCCCTCTTACTTAGAGCTTATTTAAACCCTCCGAGATCATGCCCCTGCTCCTCGGTGATGCCTTGCCAGGAGTGCCTGGCCAAGAGGGCACTCCTCACACAGAGTGGTCAGGACTGTGGGCTGATACCAGCCAGCAACGTCTAAGGAGCTTCTGCCAAAGACCTGAGAAAACCCACACACCTCCCACAACCTGAGCTACGCACAACCGCAAATCAAACCCAGCCTAACTCAGTCGGCCCAGGTTCTTTCAGCTTCAAAGGCTCCATTTCCACTCACCAAAGCTCCAGTCCCAACTCTGAACTCAGAACCACCCTCTGTGCCAAGAATGACACTGCGGGCTGCTTCCAAGAGCAGAGTCACAGCTCAGCCACCACCCGCCTCACATGGGGGTGGTATTCCCATCTTTAGAATCCTAAAAAGCCAACCATCGTCAGGCAGTCTGAAGCTCGCCTGCTGAGGGTGTGGCGCTGCAGGTGGATGGGAAGGGACTCACGAGACTCCATCGTGGACCAGGGACCAGGACCCAGTGAGGGAGGACAGCAGCCTCAGGTCGTAGGTTTTGTGCTTCTGGATGAATTTGCACTCCATCTTCTTTGGAGGACAGACAACTTTTGTTTTCCACTCAAATGTCACCTCACACCCACGCACTTCACTGAAGACTTGTGGCCTCCCAATGTCCTCGTCTTCATCACACTTAAATATGATGGTGGACATCCGGTGGCTATTTGCTGGGGAGCAGAGGCAGAAGAACGTCAGACCAAGGCCCGCACCAGGGCGTGTTTCCGCACGCCGTCCCCGCGCTGCCTGAGGAGCACTTGCAGACTCCATCCACCATCTGACCATGCCCCACGTGCTGCCCTGGCCACATCTCATGTTGATTCATTCATGTGTATCCTGACTCCAAAGAGACCCAGTTCCTTGGCGCACACAACCTTTCATTGTACTTTTTAATAACCTCATAGCCCTAGCGCAATTCCTCAGACAGGTAGTCAATATCTGACCAATAATGATCACAACAAAATAAGATGATAAAACAATACCTACAGGTACTTGAAAACGCAAGTGTGATTCAGAGAATAGGGAATAACATTTTGTCAACATTATTCCTCAAAACAAGCCTCAAAACAAAGCTATAGTAATCCTCTGTAAATTTAACCTCTTTAGTTCCTGAATACATCCCATTTTGGTCCCTGGACATTTATGAAAATTAGAAAATTTTCATGCATTTCTCTCATCTCGCAGTCCGCAGACACAAGTCACAGCAGTGGGCTCCTCTCATGAAACTTCCTGGCACCACAGGGGCAAGGGCACTGAGTGTGACTCCTAAGAAAGGCCATCCCCGCCTGGGCTGCCACATGGCAGAAAGTCAATAAATGAGGCCCCTGGGTTACTGGAATCCTCACTAGCTTCAGAATCCTGAAGATCCATGGCAGACATTCATCTTGCTGAGGCATAATGTGAACTACCAGGGCTAAAAACAGGCATGAAGACACAAGGCCCTCCAGCTAGTGAGTGGGCCTAGCCAGCCACCCAGCACAGGATTTCAGGGCCGCTCCACTGCGGTCTATAGATGATTACCCAGCGATCCCCCACAGCAATTCAAATGTTTCTCGGTGGGAAACAGCCTGAGTAAGAAAATATCTTATGCAATAGAATTCCTGCCACTGACTGGAGCATCCAGAAACATCTCAGTGTGAATCGAGCCTTGAGAGTATCGAGGCCCCAGGCCATGTGGGGAGGCAGAGCCGTCCTACTCACAGTGTCTGCAGAAGCCCCACTCGTGGTCCCTGTCGTAGTCCGCAGTTGTGCTACACCACAGCTTCGTCCTGCTCTCTATGATACATTCCTCATAGCTCTTCCCATTGAATATGAAGGGGAAGACACAGGGGACACCTTCATCAGTTTCTAGAAAGAAGAATAACATCTGAATAATCCACATTACCAGTGTGAAGCTGTGACTAGCCAGGCATAATCGCCTAAGAATGCAGCAGGAGCCCCTAAGGGAGCTGCCCATCCTAAACCACCTACATGACAACCGGCATTCACCTGCCAAACTCAACAGGCAACCGAGAGAACACAGTGTGATTCACACACCAGCACCCACACCAGGGTACAGAGGAACGGCTCACATTCACACCCAAGGTTACAGCAGTCATAGGACTGTGGAGCTCCACTCCTCGGTTTCTTTCTGCTGCTATGTCTAATATCTGCTTTACTATGAGCTTGAAGTTTAACTCATTACAAATATTTACCTGGAGGGCAACTATCACCATTCACATAACTTAAAATGACAGCTTCATCCTGGTGCCTGTAATCCAGTTTCATTGACGCCAGCCGTCCAAAGGATGCCCCTTTGGTGCCTGAGAGCAGACAGACTCCTCCGTCCTTACAGCCTCCTTGGTCTGGCCCGTCTGCAGTGGTGCACACCCCAATGCTGTAGGTGCGCGAGTCTCGAGTCACCTGGACAAACACCATGCATGGCTGTAAGCAGTGGCAGCACCTGGGTCTCGAGGTGAGGTGAGAACCATTATTGCAGCTGGTGCGGGAGGCGGGTTCATGTGGAAGAGCAGAGGCTCCCTCTGTGTGCATCAGAGTCATGCAATAGCCTTGGCCCTAGATTTTCCCCAGGGGGCCTCCCACAACCCCTAGGCCCGGCTTTCTTGCTCCCCCTGCTCCCTACTGGGGACCTGGGTCACCCTCGCTGGCCGGCCACTGCTCTGGCTATTGTCTCCAGTCAGCGCCCTGTGGAAAGGGACCCGCTGTGGGGCCTTAGGCTCACCCCACCTCCCCCACCTGTGTAATGAGGCAGGCGTACGGGCCAAGCGAGTGAATCAGCGGAGCCGACGCCGCACACTGAAGCGTGGACCTGACTCTCCCGGCCCGCCCCGCCCCCAGAAGGCTCATGTCTGCTGCACACCTGTTGGGAGGACCTGTACCCAGGCAAAGGGCTCCATCACAGGAGCCAGGGTGTTGGCACCTGCGCCCAAAACTCCAAGATCATCACTCACCAGCCACTGTGCAGCGGCAGGTGCTGGGGTTCCGTACCCCAGTCCAGGAACTGGCATGGTAATGTCTAGATCCCTAGGCTTAGGGGCTTAGGGGCCTCCAGGCACCAGTGACCACAACGTCACATCAGTAAGACCAAGAGCCCACAGACACAGCACAGGCCAGGGTTCTGGCATGACATGGAGGCACACGCCCAAGTGCCTCTCAATTCCAGGACACCTCCTACCTCTCTCCACCCATAGTTGCTACAATCAGCAAATAACTGCCTCTATCAGCTTCAGCCAAGTTGGAAGAATTAACTCCCCAAAGATTTCAGCTGGCCACCCGAGAGCTGGCCTGCCCCCATGAGTACTTTACATTCACATCCCCGGACTGCCCCGCCTGCTCTCTGTCTGACACAAAGGGTCCTACTACCCGCCTCATGAGGTTACTCGATCCTCAAAAAGCCTGGATGCAGAAACACCCTGCCCGAGCCATGAGGTACAACACAAGTGTCAGCTGTACTTAGTTGCCCACACAATGTAGGAACCTTCCTGAGACCCTGCATGCCCTACGAGAGCCCCCAGATGCTGCCCAGTGGCCACACACGCCCTCTCAGCTCACAGGTACCACATTATCCAAATCACTCCCGGCAGCCTCACAGCACCTGGCACCTGGTACACCTGCACCAGCAAAGCCCAGGGTGAACACATTACCTTAAAGGTGCTCGTGGAAAGGCTGGACAAGTTGAAGCTGTAGAGGAGCTGCTCATCTGTCAGGGCACAGCCCTCAGTCCTCACTTCATCAGGACAGACGATCGGAGTCTCCCATTCGAACACAAAGTCGCATTCACTGGTCCTTAACAGCTTAGGCGTTCCCTGTTGCCAGGACAAGCGTGGGTCTTTAAAACCCCATGGCATAGGGACAGCAGTGACACACCGTGCCCTTACGCAGGCTGTGCATAACCCATAGCGGCCTCTCAGAGGGAAGGGATACTGGGCAACAGCAGCTGAAAGACCCAATGCTGTCTTCAAGGCACAGACATCACCCCGCCCTTACCCCCCACATATCCCAGGAACTCCCTGGCTGAATCCAGGTCTTGTCTTCTACTCAGAGAGAGAGAGAAAGCCTCAACGTTCTATGCTACAGGTTCAAAGGAAGAAAGGGGGAGGGCTTAAATATCATGAGAGAGAAGTCTGTGAAACTGAGACCATGACTTGTAAGTGCTCCAATCCACTATCTCTAGACACAGGGGATATTTATTACCAGGGCAAGATGTCACATGGCCAGATGTTTCATAGGCCAAATATTCTTGAATCACTTTATTTATTCCCTCCCTCATTCAATGGCAACAAAAAAAGATGAGGCAGCTCTCAGGAATTCCATTTGTAATTACTGTGAAGCATCTTTTCTCCTATGATTCAGGGGTAAAAGTACTTCCATTGAAAATGAAAACTGTGGGGGAGGAAAAATCTTCTAAAATCTTTCTGGAACACTGGAATACACATTCAGCATGAGATGCCTCATTTTAAAATCAAGTAAACACTAATCACCCTCAATGTGCAGCTGCTGAGAATTACCTAAAATCACATTAGCTAATTTGATTTGTCAAGTTGGCAGCAGTGTGAAAGCAAGGCGCAGTTCCACACTCTTTAGCTGGTGGTGTGAGATAACAGCATCACTCATGATTGGGCGGGTCTTAGAAGTGAAGACTGTCCCTTAAAGAATGAAGAATTTAAAGCAGAAGCCCCCGTCAAGGCGAAGTCCATGTTGCCCTCTGCTGTATGTATCTACAGAGGCACACACAGATATGCCCATATAAATAGGCAGATATGCTTATAAATAGATGAAATGGTTGGATTGAATACAGCTCTGCCTTTCCTGGCTAACTAGGACTGTCAATACACTCTAAGATTCATGAACAGGGATATATCCAAGGGCTTTGAGGTTCTCTGGGCCCCTGTGGAATACCCCTAAACAGCAGGACTGTTTTCTCCTCCCTCTCCAATACTGTCTCTCCTACTGGTCAGATGGCTGCCAGGTCACCGTCTGTCACTGTCAACACACCCATGTCTAACAGTCCCTTTACAAACCTTCTCCAGGCTCAAACATCAGAGAGACATCTTTAGCAGAATTTCAAGACACCCAACAGATCCTGATCCATCACCTGAACTCCTAGGGGTCAGATGAGCCTTGGAATCCACCACCTTTATTAGGACTTTAAGAGGCAATTCTAGATATATTATTTCTATTATGTAATACATACATGCACACACACATACCCCCAGATCCTGTGATCAAGCATATTAATATTTCTGCAGCTAGATGTATCAGTATCCACATTAGGTGGGACAAATCCACACCATAAATAGCCTCAGTCCATTCATGTCAAAGGAGTCCCAAGTTTTCAGAACTTCGAGACTACAAAGGACAGGCAAGAGGCTGTGGTGCTGTGGCCCTGGAGCAAAGAGCTGCTCCCGTGCAGCAGCTGGGACCCAGATCTGCCCTACAGAGCTACTCGGAGTCCCTGCGGAATGGGGGCCATAATCTACCAATTTATCTCACAGAGTAGGGGCCAAAAGAAAAGGTACTCAAAAACGCTTTATAACAATACGGAACTCATTATAATGGAAGCTACTTTTTTCTAATGCACATAAAATGGAAGTCAGTATCTCCTTATAAGTAAAAGGTACTACTTTGTTGTAGCTATTCTGATTCCAGAGGTCGTTACTTGCTAACTTCTGGGCTTTGTCTTGAATGATTACAGCTGCCCAAACATCTTTCTGACTTCCCAGTAAGAATAAAATCAGTAATTGTTAAAGTAAAAACAAAAGTCATGACACTTTTATGCATCAGCAGTCAAAGCTGAATGTCATTTCTTTACTTGTGTTCTATGTTTTTAAATTACAGCAGGCCTCTATATGTTATTAGCTCTGGGGGAGCTCACTCAGCCCTCAATTAGTGGTTTCAATTATTCAGACACACTACTAGTGCACCATCTTACCCATGGCAGACATTGTGAGTAAGAGTATCCCTGGACCTGACGTGCACTTTCTGTTGTCTAACCTTGGCTCTCTAATCTGCAGCTGAGCATCTAGATCGTCACAGGCCCACACTTACCATGCTCACACCTCTCTTACAGTGAAATGCGATGAGCGAGGTGTAGTTGAAATGCCTGTCCGCTAAGCAAGGAGTACTGCTTTCAAAATTCAAGTAAATCTCATTTGCTACCGGATTGAGTATTGGCGGTCCTGCAACCCGGCCGATATCCTAAACAAAGAGCAAAGGCAAACAGTATTTCAGGAAACAAACCGTTCCCAAGGTTAGTGGGATTAACAATTGATACAGAATTGGAAAACCTAGACTTTATAGGTTCTGAGAATGAGGAGCATCTAAAGAAACTGGGTTTATACCAAATCCAATAAGAAGGCCTGACAGATGCCACATAACTTCCTTATGTTCATGGTTACCATTTTGATCCGAAGATTAGTTTTAAGGTTGGTTCTATTTCTACGTATCTTCAAGTTTCAAAGATCCTAAGCAATAGGAATCACTCTCTCACATCAGGGATGCTACACAGTCTTCCCACCACCTGATGGGGGAAGGCCAGAACCTGAGAAACCTCCAAGGATGCTACATAGTCCTCCCACTACCTGATGGGGGAAGGCCGGAACCTCGATGCTGACCTGCCACCCTCACTGCCTGGTGCTGCTCTGGGACTGTCTACTGAGGTGGCCCAGCAGTACCCATTGTCTATGTCCTTGGGAGAGGGGACAGGTGGTGTTCACTGTTCATTTTTATTGCTTATTGCAGCACCTGGCACACAGTGGCTGCCCAATAGATATTTTTGAGTGAATAAACAAATAAATGAAAGACCAGTCTAAGTATTATGAGAAAAAAACTTTTGTTTTTATTTTTTAAAAAGTAAATAAAACTGAATGGCCAGGAATGGTGTATGTGATGAATGTGTGTATGCGTGTGCGTGTGTGTGCGTGTGCATGCATGTGTGTGTGTGAGCAGCTTCCCCATGATTTTGTTCTCAGCTACAGTGCTCTTCATTCATCACTGTGGGGCACGTTCAGACCACACAGCACCACACGTTCTCCAGTTAAAGAACTTCCTACACTTTTTAACATCTGACAACGGGTGGCCAGGCAGATCAGACCTCTCCGATCAGAAAGGATGCTACCGAAGAGCTTCCTGGGAGACTCGGCCTGTCCAGGCCTCCATCTCACACAGAGCTGCAGCTATGCTAATTCATGCTGTGGCCAATCTCCTTACCCACTCTGGACATCTCCCCATACCACTGCCACACATAATGTCCATTTTTTAAAGGACATCTGGATATTTTACAAGAGGACCCATCTTTAAAGCATAATAGATAATACAGATAGAAATATAGACGACTTGTGAGATACATTTCAAGTACTAAAACATATCAAGGATTTGACAAAATATGAATATAACTCATTGAGACAATTTTGAAAGATCCAAATCTCTATTAAAACATGCTAGCAAGCTGGGCACTGTGGCTCATGCCTGTAATCCCAGCATTTTGGGAGGATCACTTGAGGCCAGAAAGCCTGAGACCAGCCTGGCTGGGCAACATAGCAAGACTCACATCTCTACAAAATAATTTTTTAATGCACAAAACCAAAGCTTTCAAGGCCAAATATTTAGCTATTAGCAAATGTACTCTTGCCCTTAATTATAACTCCTGGCCAAAGAAAGGTTTTGCATTTCACTAGTGTTTTAACTACGGAAGACAAGCATTTCACACAAAGAAACCAGGGCAGGCCAATGTGCTTTCTTGTCACTTTACCTAAAAACTTCTCGATTCGGGTCAACCCTGAGGTTCACGACAGGTAGAGTCCCTACACATGTATTCATGTTATCTCACATGCTCAAAGACTTTCTAACAGTTCAATGTGCAAACCTTTAATCTTCCCATAATGGACCCAGAACACACACAATCCCACTTACTTTCTCCATTTTGTTATGCTTGAGCAACTCTCCACTGAAAGCAAGAAACAATGCAAAGGCTACTGCTAAAAGTCTTGCAAATGTTATCTCCAGACTTGGATTCGTCATACTTACTATAGGGGGACCATCAATAGGAACTTTGCACACAGCGGCTCCGGCAGGACAAGGCACTCTGTGCATGGGATTTAGTGGCTGACAAATGTTGATGTAGAAATCAGGGTTGGTATCTGAGGCATCATCCTCACTCTCATCGTAAGCCTCGTAACCACCCGTGCGATGAATGAGAGGAGACAAGTCAATAACAGAGCTTCCGTTCCTCACAGAACATTCCGTCTGTTAAGTAGGAAAAACTGCTTTAAGTCTACAAAAAAATTTCCTCATCACTACATCATCCATACCTAAGAATTTAAAAGCTGAGTAACAATAACAAAAAAGCAGAAAGGTGTCAAAATGCTTCATTACATAGCACTGGGCACTTCCAGTCAACTTTATTATTGGGGCCATCAGTAGTGGACAAGGTCAGCTGGGCATCTACTAGTGGGCAAGTGAACCTGATGAAGGGGCCCGGGTGCAGCTGGGCACTGGACATGTACTTCTCCCGTGCCCATCTCCAAACTCACTGCTTGCTCGCAGGCCAGCGGCGTGTGCCAGGAGAAGAAGAGTGTGCACGTCTGCTTGTCCAGGGAGATGAGCATGGGCCTGTTGGTTGGCCCGGCCTCAGGCCTGCACACGAAACTGATCACGCTCTTATAGCTCAGGCCGGATTTGGAGGGACAAGGGGACCCGTCCTTGTATACCAGCTGCAGGACCTGGTCCACGTAGCTCAGCTTCTTGCTGGCCTTGCCCACGCTGATCCTGGTCTGTCCAAAGCAGGCTCCTGCACCACAAGGGAAAGGCAGAGAAAACACAATCACAGACTCAATGGCCAATTTTCTGATTAAAACGTTTTGCAAATCAGGACCATCAATTTCATAGCTAACACTTGTAATTTCAAGTGTCCAATCAGGCTTTAACCGTTGTTTTACACTGACTGTTCCATCACACGCCCACGTGTCCCCGACATGGGCTGACTGCTACAGGAGACAAAAACATCTCAGCTTCCCGGCTCTGCTCATCCTTATTGCCGTTGACACACAAACAGGCCAAGGACAGCCCCAGGGGGCGGGAGAGTCAGATGACACGAGAGACCACAGCACTCACCCACGCCAGGGGGGCAGTTTTCATTCTCCCCACAGATGCTCATGTAGACCAGCCCCTTCTCGCTGTAAGCAGCTGTGAATCCTGCCCTGCCACTTAAGGAGCTCAGATCAAACAGGTGTCCTGTAGGGTGGAAGAAGATGGTGACACAGTGACTCCAGGGAGCTCAGACTTGGGAGGCTCATTATCGGCAAGCTCACGCACAGATCATGTCAGCCCCGGGATTTCTGACTTCTCACCATGACCTGCTGCCCCGTTTGCCGACACTGTCCTAAATCCTCCAACAGCCAGGCTGTATCACGAGGCCGTCAGTCCTTAGATCCAAGTGATGTCCCATCTTTCCCCCAAAAGCTAGTGGCTCACAGCAACCTCTGCTGGGCCATACCACAGTAGCCACTTAGATTCCCACGGGTGTGGGAAGAGCCTGCCAGCATGCACTTCTCACTGTCGATGACTGCACCTGCACCTTTCTAGGTGCCCAGCACAAGGGCAGGTGAGAGACTCCTGGCCATCCACCACGCTGACGCTGAAAGGCAGCCAGGGGATTAGCTCTAACCTGCCCTGGAGAGCATAGAGCTGCTGGGGCTGACACTGTCAGTAACCCCGGCCAGGAGCACCTCTCGCACCAGGAGAATGACAGGGAGATGGATTCTCTGAGGGGGTCTGAGGGAGCATTCTCTCCTCCACTGAAGGAGAGTCAGGAGAACACACAGTGGCCCATCCAGAGAAAAAACCAAACACATCCACACACCATGACACCTCTGCCCAGGGTGCCTGCTGCCCACGACTTCTCCTTGGGTCTCTCCCCTGGTGAACTGGGCTTGGTGAGGGCACCGTTTCTCACCTGAGCTGGGATTGGCGACTGGCACCGTCTCTCACCTGAGCTGGGATCGGTGACCAGCACCATCTCTCACCTGCACTGGGGTCGGTGACCAGCCCCATCTCTCACCTGAGCTGGGATTGGCGACTGGCACTGTCTCTCACCTGAGCTGGGATCGGCGACCAGCACCATCTCTCAACTGCACTGGGGTTGGTGACCAACACCATCTCTCATCTACGCTGGGGTTGGTGACTGGCACCATCCCTCACCTGTGCTTGGGTTGGTGACCTGGCAGTCATCATGCTCGTTGCTCTTCACAGGACAGGCTATGGCCGTGGGCCAGGCAAAGGTGTACTCACAATCCTCCACAGCACTGATGAACATGGGCCTGGAGTTCTACAACAAAGCACAGACAGGTCCTGAAGGGATCACGCCAAAATTTGATGTCTCTTATGATTTCAACTTACAAGTGGAAGTTTCTCTGAAAAACTCCACAAGCATGTGAAATTTCTGTCTCCATAGGCCTGTGGCATGAGGTGCAGATTAGGAAAAAGCAAAGGGTTAGAATGTGTCCTGAGCTGCCACCATGGGCTTCCCACGCAGGTAAGTGAAACACACACAGGCAGCAATCCACGTAGGGGACCAGGAAAGTCCCTTAGGCTGAGGAACAGGACAGGGGCTGGGGATGGGGGTGCAAAGGATGCTGGAAAAGCTGCCAGGAGACACAAATGTGTAAATCACTGATAAGATTCTAAAACCCAAATGAAGTAAAATCCATTATCACAGTCAAAACAAAAAGACCCACCTAGAGAAGTAGCCAATTCTCCACATCCTCCCACTGGCCAAGGCTTACTCTGTTCATCTCAAAACGCTTCATGTCCACCACAGAGTTGGTATGATGTATTCAGCAGCACCTTCCTTCCCAGGTAAACCCCATGATTCCTGCTGTGCACGCTGATAAGCCATGCTGCGGTCTAGTTCCCAGGCCCTGGGCACAGGGCCCTGACACATCCCTCATCCTTCCCTCTCAGCCTCCTGGGTCCTGGGAACAGAGACCCTCACATACCACCCTCATCCTTCTCTCCCAGACTCCTGGGCCCTGGGCATGGGGGCCCGACATACCCCTCACCCTTCCCTCCCTGCCTCCTGGGCCCTGGGAACTGGGACATCCACACACCACCCTCATCCTTCCTTCCTAGCCTCCTGGGCCTTGGGCATGGGGGCCCCACACACCCCCTCACCTTTCCTTCCAGCCTCCCAGGCCCTGTGCCCAGAGCCCCCACATGGCCCCCATCACCTTTGCCCCTGACATGTGGGGCAGCCCTTTTGTCCTTAGCCATGAGCCTCCCTGCTTAGAGAGGAGAATGCTTGTGGGCCCAGCAGCTCTTGAGTCTGGGCTAAGCCTCTGCATAATACTCCCAGGAGAAAACTTCACTGCTGCTCCAGGTAAGAGGGCAGGCCTGAAGCTCCTGGAGCCCCCAACCCAAGCTCCCCTACCACTGCTGCCCACCGCTGGAGAGCATGGGAAGAGCCATCCTGACACCCAGGGAGCTGGTCCTGCCCAAGTTAATGCCCAACTCAGCCACCGAGCTCGTCAGGTACGCTAGCACTGGGGCTCACCACAATCTCACACACAGAGAAACCAGCAGTCAATATCTACTTACATGCATGCCAAACAAGGGAAGAAGTGATCCCAGGCACTCACCCCCACAGCCTGTGCTGTGCACCTCCCGTGCATCAGAAATGACACCTGCACTTCCTATGTCTTCTCTCAAAACCGCACGACAGGCAAGACAGGTATACCTCGCATTATGAACGGGTGAGCAGTACAGACTATCTGAGAAATTAACCAAGTTACGTGGCTGGGAAGTGGCAGCGCCACCTGTGACCCGGGCCCAGCCAACCTTCTCGTGCTTTTCAAGCTGCCGCCATGAAGAAAGGGCATGTTGTCAAACAACAATCTCCTCCACAGCCTTTAGCGGGTCAGAGTCAAACTCTGAAGAGAACCAATTCTCAGAGGGGAACTCCCAGGACAAGCTAGAATCTAAGGAGGCAGAGAGCACGAGGGTTCCCCAGATTGCAGGCCACGGCAACACTGCTCCCCCAACCACTGGTAAGGGCGCATCATCCCAGGCTCCAGAACTTGCGTCCCAAGGCAGATGAGCCCAGTTGCACACAGGCCCAATTCCCAAAGCTGCAGCAGCCGAAGGCCAGGAGCCAGTCCTTACCACTTGGGCCTCACTGCAGGTGAGTCGGATGGTGGTTGACTTTTTCCGAATCCCGTCTGGACATAAGTCGCCATCAACGTATTTCAGGACAATTATGCCATCTCTCCACTGAGGTCCGTCCCTTACCCTGCCGAGGTTCACGGGCTTGGATCCGCCCAGCAGACAAGCGGCTGCTTCTGGAGGGCACGGCTCTGCAGCACCATACACAAGAAAGAATTGCCTTGAGTGACTCCCCAGGCTAGAACACAACTTCATCAGGCAAGAAATGTCACACATGCTACAGAACTTCATAAGCTTTCTAAAAATCACTCTAAAATATCTGCTATTTATTTCACGTTAAGTCAGATGACAATGACATCACATTAGTTCTCACTCACTTGTGTGCTGTTTTGCCACAGATGGACTGGGGCAGGCAGGTGTGAGGTGTGGAGGGATAGCCAGGCCACAACAGCCGAAATTCCTTCTGAACCCCATATAGGATGAAGCCCAGATTCCCAAACTAAATCAGAGGAACATTTTAAATGGTCTACATCCACGCACCTTCTTTAGTCAAGAAATTACCTAGAACTCTGCCCATTTCTCAGTCCCTGAAATGGCTGTGCCACGTGCACTGGGTGAAGAACTAGTCCCAAGCCACAGGGTGGAGCGGTTGTGTCAACATCTGTGCAGCACAACACAGCAAGGGGAAGTGGGCCCACAGCCTCAAATCAGCAGCAGATGGAACCACCTTCTGCAGCTAAAAATAACCACACCCCCTTTGAGGTGAGCCACATAAGATATAAGTGGGGCTGTATGAAACCCCATGAACATGGGATGAGTTTCATCTTCAGGATTCCAAGGGGCCATGAGTGGTACCAAGACCCCTGGAGATGCCCTTGGTTTCACATGTGCAGCTGACATCCAGTCTCAGCCAAGCACTGCAGGTTTAAGTGAGGGGTCCCTCATCACAAAAGGAAGGACCATACAACTCTCACCACGTGCAGGCACACACCAGGCCCTCCACGTCACATCTCCCATCTCCTACCTGCTAAGAAGGTTATTATTTCCATCTATTATACCTCCAGCTCCTTGTGTTATTATTATACCTCCTTGCCATGGTTATTATTTCCATCTATTATACCTCCAGCTCCTTTTGTTATTATTATAATACCTCCTTGCCATGGTTATTATTTCTATCTATTATACCTCCAGCTCCTCATGTTCACAAAGGGTTATTATGTTCCCAGCAGTCCTCAGCACTGATTTATCCTGGGCAATATTAGGGATCGATAGGTAAGACCCTTAAATCATTCTTCCTCCTGCTGTTTCTTGGCCAAACCACTTCCATGCTGCAGAGAGTAAAGTGCCTCCAAAGAATTCCCATTCTACTTGATCTTCCTTGATAAGCTCATGACAAGCCACGACCCCACGAGGAGACCCTCTCTCACCAGTGCCAGCCTGTGACACACTCACTACAACCACCACCCCACGAGGAGGTCCTCTCTCACCAGTGCCGGCCTGCGGGGACAGAGACTTGCAGACATTGATGAGGTAGTGCTCCGGGGACCCCGTCCCGGTGATGGCTTCCCAGTTGTCACTATACCTTGACAGGGATGAGAGGTCGAAGGAGTTGCCAGCCCCATCTCTGAAAAGAAAATACTGCAGTTAGTTAGGTTCAGCTGTATTCTAGTTAAACACTGGGCACTCTATCTAGAAAGGTTCAAGTATTCAGACATAGTCTAACCCTGAAAGAACTTTAGACTCGACTACTCTCTTTCTGTCTCTCTCTCTCACACACACACACATACACACAATCAGAATCAGCAACAGCATAACTTTCAGTTCAGAAAACTATTAGACTCACTTAAAAATTTTTTAAATTTTAACAGAAAAACCCAAGTCTGCAAAGTAAGTGCTGTCTGTGCTCAGGCCACTGAGAAGTGGAACTCGCTGGTGACAAAGGTGGGCAGCCAAGATGCTCTGAGCACACACAGCAGGGGCCACGCCCAGAGCGGCCAGACAGGCCACCTGCTGTTTAAACCCAAGGCTGCCAGCAGTTACTGAAATTAAAATGGGCTTGACCTTTCTGCGCAGGCTAAAGGTTCCCTAACTACAGAAATCCCAAATACAGATAGTAACTGGGAACCAACCCCATGCCAGGCGCAGTAATAACAGTGAGTGAGACACACACTTTGCTACTGTGGAGCAGGGATGGGAGCACCTACATATGCCACCTCAGCGGCAGCTCCTAGCACTTCAAAGGGGAATGCAAAGTCATTCATTCAAAAACTATGTGCTAAGCTGAGGGTACTGTATTAAACAAAACAGATAAACATCACCAATCTTACAAAGTTTACAGAAATTACCCATGGAAGAAAATGACCATGAACGACATAGATTTTTAAAAATACATACTATATTTGATGGAAATAAGAGCTGAAGAAAAAGAGGCAGATGAGGGGGGTATGAAGTTTGGGGCATAGAGGAAAGGAGCTGTTGAAATTTTAGACAGAGGAGCCAGAGAAGGAGTGACCAAGAAGGGGATGAGCCCGGCACGGCCTGGGAAAGGCAGAAGCCCCTTGTGACTGGAACAGAGTGAAAGTGAGGCTAGAGATAACACGGGGGTCATGTCCGTCAGAGTAAGGACTTCAGCCTGTGGGTCCAAATGAGATGGGTGCTCACTGCGTTGAAGGTTTCAGCAACAGCGACATGGTGGGATCCTCTCAAGAGGATCGCCTAATTACCGCGTAGGACTAACCAAACGTGTGACAAGGGGCATGGCAGGGAGACCTCGGAGTGGTGACTGCAGCACTGCAGGCACGAGAGAAGGAGTGCCCAAACCAGGAGCAGGCAGCAGGAAGGGAAGGCTGCCTAAAGGTGATGGGGCAGGAACAGAATTTAGTGTATATCACCACCAGCTCCAAAAGCATTCAATAGAAGAAATAAAAATAGAACTAATGAAGCTAGGGCGGAGGAGTGAGAAATGAGAACAGCACCAATGAAAGACATCTTTCATCTTTTAAAACAGAGTCAACAGACACCAATAGGAGCTGACAAACAGAGGTTGACGGTTATAGAAGGTTCCAAAAAGAACAAGAAGAAATGGTAAAAGTGGAGTGAAGCTAGGGGTAGGGGAGGAAGAGGTGGGGTGGGTAATTTCATTTCATATATTAATATTTTTGGACTCTCAATTAATTACAGTAGACAAGTATTAACTTGTATTATAAGAATTACAAAATTCTCCTCTGACTTAATTCAACTTTTAAAAACTTAGCATAAAAATATCTTTAGGAAAAGACTGAGCACAGTGGCTAACGCCTGTAACCCCAGCACTTTGGGAGGCCAAGGTGAGTGGATCACCCGAGGTCAGGAGTTCAAGACCAGCCTGGCCAACATAACGAAACCCCATCTCTATTAAAAATACAAAAATTAGCCAGGCATGGTGGTGCCTGTAATCCCAGGTGCTAGGGATGCTGAGGCAGGAGAATTGCTTGAACCAGGGAGGTGGAGGTTGCAGTGAACCAAGATCATGCAACTGCATTCCATCCTGGGTGACACAGTAAAACCCCATCTCAAAAAAAAAAATACATACATACATACATACGTGTGTGTGTGTGTGTGTATCTTTAAGAAAAAAGCTTTATGTGCAAAGAAAATCAAAATTTTATTTCTTGTGTATAAATATCAGAAATGGAAGTTAGCCTCAAATGGCAGAAAGAGAATGCTAAGTGAACCACGGATATCGACAGAGAACAATTCATATCCAGTAGAAATGAGAAACAAATTTCAAATGAAAATATTGACAAAATGTTAACTGAAAAAGGGTACTAAAATTATGATTTAAAATTACTGAACATAAATTACTAAATGCCTGAATTTATGTATGTTACTAAAACTTCAGTGATGATTTCACCTATATAAATAACAGATGACACAACAGGACAAAGGCTGGAAAGAAACAGAATCAACTGCACTTTCCCCCAGGAAAGTCCGTGGTGACCAAGTGGATTGTACTGGGTGTCTCACACAGCGGAACTGCTAGGGCATCCCTCCAAAAAACAGAACCGCAAACCCACAAAACCAAAATCTCCAAGGATGGGACCCAAGGTGTCCAGAGGTCGATCTCGTAAAGCTGTGAGAGCAGCTCTGAGGACGATCACGCAACGAAGACCTCCCTTCATCACAGGGGTCACCACACCACTCCTGGCCCACTCTGCTCACTGACATGTGGCTCACGCAAGCGTGCCAGGCGTCCACTCTCTGCCTTGGCTCCAATCCTTTTGCCACGCACAGTCACCACAGCAGCTCAAGGTGGTGACAGAGCTAAGAGTTAACCTAGCCCGACTCCTCATTTTAATAGTAGCAAACCTAGTCCTAGGTAAAACAACTGACTAATCTAATCCCCTGTCTCCCAGACCACTAATTATGAAAGCAAAATCATACCAAGTTAGTCTGTGCAAAAGAGACAACATAACCATCGACTTACTTGAATGAACACTCAGTCACATCGAA
Organism: Cacajao melanocephalus; assembly: GCA_963573385.1. Taxonomy (NCBI): domain Eukaryota; kingdom Metazoa; phylum Chordata; class Mammalia; order Primates; family Pitheciidae; genus Cacajao; species Cacajao melanocephalus. Next base: position 222,734 of record CAUYLG010031294.1, on the reverse strand, counting down.
AGGTGGGCAGGCATACTGCGTTCGCCACTCAAACAAGTAGGAACAATCTGAAGTCTCCTTTAGAAATACTGGCTAGAAAAGTTAAGATGCACATATATAAAAGTGAGAATGCGAAACTTTAGTTTATGCTTTGAGTTTTAAGAATGAAAATAGTAAAGAATGGCTATGTTCATAAAAATCAATACTAACTGATGAAAGTTTCAACATATTTTCTGTAAACTGTATATTTTAAACTCAGTTCACCAGAAGATTTTATGAGATCTGAGGACAGATTCTTTCTAGTATGATCCCAGCAGCCTGAGGGTGGGAGAAGACCCCACGGAGGGCCATGGGAGCTCACTCACCTGCTGGGTGCTGCGGTCGCAGTAGAAGAAGATGGTTGTAGAGCGCTGATAAACCTTATGGCAAGTGTCCCCCCCAGTGAAGTTCATTTTTAACAAGCCATTCTCATAAGTTAGCTTCTGAGTCAGGAGACCTGTAAAGGAGGATGTTAAATAAGGTTTGGTTCAGGTCCCTAGGCTGCCAAACTTAGCCTAAGACATGTGACGCCACACATCCTGAAGAGTGCCAGACAAAGTTTCTCTGGCCTCCTGGCACCATACCATGCGCTCCCCTGTCACATTACACTTGGAAATAAACTCAGGCTTCCTCCTGTCCAAGGCTGCTGCAGCGTCACAGACTGACCTGTGTGTGATGACACGGGGCATTCCTTAGCCTCATCACCTAAGGGAATGTCACTTTCTCCACTGTGCCTGAGGGTTGTCTGTGTACTACTCACCACCAACTACTTCATTTTCACAAGTTCCTAAATATATTTAAATCCTGCTCAACTGCTGAAACAGCATGAATGACCAACAGTCTGCCCGACACTTTCATAGCCAAACCTCATACTAAATACATTCCCTCCGACTCAATTCTATCAAATACTACCTCAGAATATCTATCACTGGCTACCTCTCTGTGTCCTGATGTTGTAATAAAGAAGAGAAATATGATCTTAGAGTCAGTAACTGTCATGGCTAAGAATAAAATAGACATGCTCTACCAACATCCTTCAGTATGTACTCTGAGAAAATCAAGCAAAATCCAAAATACCATTAATATGTTTGTTTTTTTTACAGGAGAATACTCACATTTCTGACTTAAGGAAAAATTCATCTTTAACAAAATATTTTAACATTTTAATTCCATTCTTTTGCAACAAAAGGAAAAGGACAAACAATGGTACCTGCCACTTTGTGAAATCCCAGAGGTTCCCGCTTTTCCTGGCACGAGGAGACTACCTTGGTCTTGTCACTTGTGAGGCAGACGTCTGAGGAGAGCTTCCCACAGACCCGGAAGTAGTAGGTATATTCGCCGGCAGGCACGATGGTGTCGTTGAGGCCCAGGGGCTTCAGGTCATACAAGTTACCATGCCTTGGGTCTTTCACCTCACAGTTGTCTCCTTCAAGAACATGGAAGAAGTGAGGGGCAACTGCAACCACACACGCATTCATGTTTTCAAGCAAAAAGCTTTACAATGTTTGATTAGGTAAATACCAACTATAAATGGGCATTAAAAGCCATTTCCACCTGATTTTGTTTACATATAATACAACTCGCCTGGCAAACAGCTTTCTAGAAAAGTCTAGGTCCCAGAATAAAGACTTGCTTCATCAAACAACACAAAACCAAACCCCACATTAGTGTCCTCAAGTGTCAGATGCCAAAATCCCATCGATCCAGGCACATAAGGAAAATGTCACTGGTAAAATCAGCAATGTACCTGGGTAAAAAAAGCTCAAGGATAAGAAACTATCCACCCTCTAGCATGTTTTTCATGACCCCAGCTGAGGCTGTTATCACACGGTCTCACATCTAAGGCATCGTTCAGAATGTCTGCTACTCTATACATTTACAATGACTCGTAAGAGACAGGCCCAGTCCTACCTTCCACTCTGACGATGGGACAGGCTTCCACAGTTCTCCAGATAAACACGTACTCACAGCCATCCTGAAGCTGAAACGCTGGTGAGCCCTGTAATACAAACCAGCAGCCTGATTAGTTTCCTGTTTATTTTAAAAATTAATCAAATGATAGTCATTATTAGTACTGAATCTTTGACCTCCATGTGCAAAATACATAGCATTTATTAAACATTTAAGATCTGAAGAAATGAGTGTATTCTCGTCAAACCTTAGCAATGGCTGAAACTCCATGAAAACACAGGCAAGTTTTAGACAGGATAGAAGATTCTGAGATTAAAGGGAAATAGGAAATGGAGTGACCCAGGGACAAGATCTCATTGCTGGTCTGAACACACACCGATATCTGAGCACACTCAAACGTGATCCTGGTGGAGTAGCGCTGGCTCCCACATTCGTCACCGTTGACATACACGATGCTCAAAGATCCATTCGCTGCAGCTTGGGGGCTCATCTGCACCACACCCAGGTTCCAGTTATTGTCTTCTGACACTAAGCAAGACCCCAGTGCACTGCCTGGAAGAACAAAATAAGTAGCTTGGGCATATGGAAGGAGATGACCTTGAGTCAAATGCTTGAACAGTATGATCAGACGCTGATCAAGAGACCAAAGAGAACTCACCATGGCATCCAGGAATGTAAGGGAGAGGATTGCAAACGCTCAAATAGAAAGTCCTCTTTCTCCCATCGACAGAGGTGTCAACAGCCGTCCAAGGCTTCCTGACTGCACTTAAGCCACTCAGGTCATACTCATTTCCAGCCAGGTCTGAAACACAACAAAAAACCACGCTGGAGAACTCTACCTCCTTGTGAGCTCTCAAGAACTGCCTTTCACCCTAAGTAAACACTGTGGAGGCATGAACCTGGCATTGCTAACTGTGAGGAATAAGGAAATCCACAGGAGGCAGAGAGGCTTTGCCTATGGAAACACACCCCCTCTGTCCCTCAAAACGGCCCTTCACAGTCAGGCATGGTGGCATGCACCCATAGTCCCAGCTACTCCAGAGGCTGAGGCAGGAGGATCACTTAGGACCAGGAGTTCAAGGCCAGCCTGGCAACATAGTGAGACCCTAAAGACTCTTTTAAAAAAAAAAATCCATTAAACCCTCACTGCCCTTGACAAGGAAGTACCACTGCTGCAGAGGTGGCAGGGCCAACCCCAGAGGTCAAGGGCTCCTGCATACCCTGTCAGCTTTCAGGGCACAGCTTAGGGAGTTTTAATATCTTTTTTTTTTTCATCCTCGAATAAGAAGCTCTGACAGTGTATGTGAAATTTGTTTCCTCTGCGTGTTCTTCTCTGTTCTTAAGATGCATCTGATCCCGAAAGACAGTTTAAAACCATTAACTATATAGTCAGATTCACTTCAAGAAAAACATTACAACTGTAAGCATCATTCAAAGAAAATATGTAACAGAAATGTCATGCTGCTTGCAAAACCAAGCACACACACCATGCACACAAAAACATACACGCACACAGAAACACACCTCCATATCCACTCACACACACATACACACTGACTCTTGACCAGCCTCTCAGTTCTTAGGCCATACAGCCTTACCAGTCACTTGGCAGTCTACTGGAGAAGGAACACAGGCCAATGCAGTTTCAAACTCAAAGTAAGTGTTTCGGATCCCTTGCCCAGAGTCGATGTCTTGATGCAGGAATTTGGGGGTCTCTGAGTAAACATCATCATTGCAAACAAAGCGGATGATAAAAGCATCAGCGGTACCTGGAGAGCAAGAAGGCCCAGATTTAAGAAACAGGACAGTATTCATGACGCAGCCCACAAAGTGCAGCAACAGGACAAGGCCACCACTGGCAACGAGCTTCACAGACATTCATGAGAACAATGACATTGGGGCACCAAGTCTGTTACAGGGGACTCAACATAAACACAGAGTGGCCACACGCACTACAACAGTGGCCTGTGTTATGACAGGTTTATACCATGAGCCTAACATCCTGGCATGCCTACTCTTCCAGAAAATATTTAAATCCCACATGAGTTTATCAATCCAAGCATTAGAAGATAATGTCACTCTAATTTGTTGCTTTATTCAGCAAATACTAAGTTCCTACCACATATAGGAATGAATGAAGCAGAAGAAAACCCCTGCCTGCAGCTGTGCTGGTTGCAGAGCAAGCAGTAAGAACAAAAACTCAGGAGGGGAGGGTTGGGGAGAGTGGGCTTCATTCATATCAGAAACAGGGAGGCCAGTAGACTGAGCAGGAAGAGCAGGGGGTAATCGTCTCAGAGAGCCCCCATGGATGCCCCATGGCCATACTGTGGATGCTGCCTTCTACTCTAGGTGTAGTGCAGAGCCACCAAGGGCTCTGAACTGGGAAGTGACATGATGTGACATTTCAGAAACATCACTCTGACTGCTGTGTTGAATACAGGCTACAGCAGGCCCCCTTATCTGCAGGGGGATATGTTCCAAAACCCACAGTAGATGCCTGAAATTGAGAACCCTCTATATACTATGCTGCTTCCTATACATACAAACCAAGGATGAAGTTTAATTTGTAAGTTAGGCACAGCAAGAGAGTCACAATAAAACAGAACAACAGTAACAATACACTGTAATAAAAGTTACTTGAATGTGGTCTCTCATTCTTTCTCTCAAAATACCTTATTATTTTCAGACCATGTAAGTCCACAGAAAGTGAACCCATGGACAATGGGACTCTGGTATTCTATGAGGTCAAATGCAGGAAGACCAATCGGGTGGCTCTTGCAGCAAGGTGGACAGCACAGCCCATGGTGGCGGGGGAGTGTCCACATCCTACACTCAGAAAGATGCACGGCCAGCCACAAAACCACCAGGGTCCTTTTTAGCTGCAAAAACAACACAGCTCTGAGCTCACCTTTGGCAGAGACAGGCCCTTTGTAGGTCAGAGTGATGAAACCCTCTGTGGACAGCTGGAGGCTTTTCTCAACTCCAACTAGTCTTTCTGGCCGCAGATTCATTCGATCTTCAGTTTGGGTTTCTGCCTCACAGCCAGAAGCAGGTTTTCCCAGGATGGTCCCACAGACAGGCATTGTGCCACAGACATTAAACTGCAGGTCAGACGGTAAGAGCCATACAAACAAATTTGTACTATGTATCTCACCACCACCAACAACCCTAGCAACTCCAAATCCCACTGAGTCAAACGTTTGTTATTTGTTAGTCAACTTACCAACTTCCCACTTTCCAGCATGTTAGTACAGCTAGTACATAAGTCCAAAGGGCAGTATCTATAAGCTGCCTCTAAGGTTTAGTATATACACATCATTTTACTTATATAGCCCTGTATCCATAAATGCGTTAAGATCTATGGCATGTAATAATGTACCATACGTAAGAGACGGAAGACACAGGAGTCATAATGTTATAAAATTTTCAATTACGAGAAAATACAAATCGTTGAAATCATGTTAATTATAATAAATACAAAGTGGTATCCTATATGTCTTAAAAACTTTGGTATCATCCCATTAAAATAATTATAGTTGCAAAAATGAAGTCATTTATGCTCTTTGGTGGGAGGACACAGTAAGGAGAGACCGACGGACAATAAGTACAGGCTTCAGGACTACATACATAAAGTGTTTCCTTAAAGAGAACTTATTATTTGAAGAATAACAGTCTTCATGTCTGAACTGTGCCAGAATGGTGGTAAATGGTTTTACTTCATTCTTCCCTTAAATCTGGATTTTCCTATCTCCTTCTTAGTGAAAGCTGTCACCACAGTGCCCTGGGAAATTCTGTCTCCTGAATCACCTGGTGTAGGTGACTCTCTCCTCGTTTCAAAGCAAACTGGAAATTCATCATATTGCTCTTACCGCAAAAGTCTTCCCAATGCTGGAGACCACATATCCTTGTGAACTGTTTAGCGGGTTAAGATTAAACACAAACCCACTGTTGGGATCCCTTATAGAGCAAGCCTACAGGAAACAAAACGGGGAAAAAGAGGCACATTCAAACCAATTCCACAGGAACATGACAAACAACCAGCACCTCCAGACACCTGCATGTATGCACCTGACAAAACTGTTTCTCCACTTACTTTCAAAGTCCCTATCAAAAATGTAGCCCTATGTGTACTCAGCAGCTCTAGAAATATACCACCCTGAAGTATACCAAGTATGAGTCCAGACTCAGAGATTACATTCACCTGAAAGCTGTTAAGGCTACTGCATCTCCCTGACTAAGAAGACTAGGAAACATAAGGCCCATAAATTAATTTCTTAAACAAAATAAACACCGTAAGAAATCTCATGTTCTGTTTTCTATCTCAATTATTCACTTAAGGTAGTCATGGGAAGTATAATCGGGTGACTGTCAAACAATATCCTCTCCCCTCATTGGTAAATTTAACTTTGCTCTGGGCCTCCCACTGTCCAATTAATGTAGGGAAGGGGACAGTGGTCACAGCCCCAGAAACACCGTCCATGAATAAGGGTGCCTGGCATCCTGCCCTCACTGAGCTCTTACAAAGCCGAGACCCTGTGCTGGGGCTGATGGTTTGGAAAAGCCCTGGTCTCTGCTGCCAGAGTCTACAGTGTAGCTTACAATAGGAAGCAGGGAGGCAAACAGGTCCCACCATAAAGAAATACACATAGTGCTGTGAAAACAACTCACTACCCTGGAGAGGTGAGGGAGAACATCACTGAGCAGCTTACCGCTATGGCCTGCAGGGCACACTCAACAAGGGGAGAGCACGGAACCGGGCAGAGGGTGGGAGATGCCGGAGGACATAGCAGGCAATGAGCGCCTCAAGTGGCACATTAACACCTGTGGGCTCTGCCCAACACACAGGGCCACGGTGAGACACACAGGCCTCACCCTACAGATAGGATCACATTAACACCTGTGGGCTCTGCCCTACGCACAGGGCCACGGTGAGACACACAGGCCTCACCCTACAGACAGGATCACATTAACACCTGTGGGCTCTGCCCTACGCATAGGGCCATGGTGAGATACACAGCTCTCACCCTACAGACAGGATCACTTTAACACCTGTGGGCTCTGCTCCATGGACAGGGTCACATTAAAACATACTGAGATGGTTTAGGTGTGGAGTGACATATCAACTAGTCAGACGTCTGCCAGTGGTGCAGAAGCCCCAGCGCCCACCAGGACGCCACTGTCACATGTGAGGAACAAAGGAATGGAGAAAAAGGGAAAGAAACTACAGTGAGCAGATAGTTAAGACTAAGGGACCTGGTTCTTATCCCAGGATCTGGGAGCTGGGGGTGGAGAGGAACTCAGGGTGACCTGCAGATACCCACTGTCAATGCAACGCAGTAACTGATTCAGAAAGCAGGGACGGGGTCAGTTCAGAGCTGGGACACTGGGTGAGTTGAAGACGTCCAACAGGCCATTCAGCATGAGGCCAGGCAACAGCACACGTACCTGGTCTGTATCCGTCATTGTCTGGATGGGACAGGCAGCCTCTGTGTTCCACAGGAAACTGACCACACACTCCCAGTTGAGAGAAAAGATGGGGTGGCTGTTCTGAAAGGGCAAATCCAGGGCAAAAGTCAATACAGTAACATGGTACTATATCTAATCAAAAGAATACTAGCCTGAGACAAAAAAATAGTCAAAATCTGCTGGATGTTTATTATGAGTCAGCCATAAGCTAGGCACTTAATGTGCATTACCTAATTAGAATTTAATGTTCTCATTCTCCCTATGAAGGCAAAATCATCTCTTACACTTGGATATTAAGAAATATAGAAATCACGCCAGCAGTAAATGGTAGAATTTGGATCCAAACCTAGATCTGAGCCCAAGTATACACTTCTGAGAAGCACCCTACATAACAAGTTGAATGCAAGAATCCATACACAAAGGTGACAGTACATGGGATTCACCGACATCAGCTCAGGATGAGGCAACACTGGCCTGCGCTGTCAGAGGTCAGGAAGGTGCTGAACAGTGGCAGGAAGGGGCACAGGAGGGCTCCTGGAGGTAGCATGTTCTTTCTTGATGTGTGTCCTGTTCAGCCATGTTCAGTTTGCAGAAACTCACCCAGCTGTATCTCGTTATCATCTGCATACCCTTCCGTGTGTACATTTCCATAAAAAGTTCCCCCAGAGAGCCATTACCTTTGTGAGAGCACCACCACCACGTGGACAATGGTAGCTGCCGATTCTTGAGTGTTTATCACACACCAGGACTGCACTAAGAGTTTTGTTAGCATTTCTCAACTGCGCCTCATAGTGACCCATAAACACAGCCTACAAATGAGAAAACTGAGGCACAAAGAAGTTAAGACACCTGCCCAGGGTCACGGGTTCAGGAACAACAGCCACTAACACCGCGCCCACACCCTTGCCCATCATGGGCTCCTACCCTGGAAAGCCCCTGCCTACTCCAGGCCTCAGCAACACTAGCAGTAGGATAAAAACACACCCGCTCCTTCCACTTCACAATGTGATTGTGAAAGTGACTGAGCTTTAACCTGTGAAAGTTCTGTGACTGCAAACCCCCTGGGAATGTGGCCTTTCCTCCTTCAGTGAGTGTCTTTCCTGTGCTGCGCTGTGTAACAGGCCGCATATGAGTGCTGACAGACACGATGACAATGTGAAGTTACTCTGTAAACTAAATCAGGTATCACAGAAAACCTGGAAAATTCAGGTCCAAGAATTTTCTGGAACTACCCAGTGTCTCAATAGCAACAAGAAACCAGAGAGGAAGGGAGCAGTCCACAGGCAGGGAAGGTACAGATGCGCCCAGAACTGAGATCGCCAGGCTGAACTCGACAACCTGGCCACATCCGCGTGGAACCCCGAACCTGGATCCTTGCTGAGACTGAGAGAAGTGGACAGCCCAAGCTCAAGGTGAACCTAAGGAGAGTATCCACAACCTCAAGAGAACACCTCCTGCAGAGAGCACGGGTCAAGCTCAGCCTGCCAGTCATGCATTTCCTGATCACAGAGATCTTCAACTCTAAAGGAAGTATCTCTTAGGGAAAAAGAGTGTGTTAGCCAATGACAAAGTGGACCAGGCACATGAGTGACACAGCATCCACTGGGCCACTGCAGGGCAAGAACGCATCCTCCTGGCTCATTTCAGTGGGGCTGGAGGAAGCGGCCACACATCCTTAATAAGGGACTGTTAATAATGTAGCTGATGATGAACACGTCTTAGTCTCTCCACAGTTCTAACCATTTGATAATTTCTCAAAAACACATGGCCCTGGTATAAACCTAAAACTACAGGCAATAAAGTAAGAAATAAAAATAAAATCCTTGACCCCACAACTGACCGAACACATCCCACTCTTGGCCAAGGAGACCCCAGAGAAACCTTAAAAACTGCATTCCTGTCCATAACGGGGTTGGAGGGGAGACACACCTCATTACACCCCTTTCCTCATTAACTGCGAGGCCTTCTTCTGTAAGTGCTAATCAGAAGCCAGCCCTTTTGAAAGACTCTGTTGCTGGTATCAACCCACGGCCTGCCAACATCCATCCCTTTTGTGGTTCTGACAACACAACAGTTGACGAGCATTTCCTCCTGATAAGAGACCACAACTCCCAGGTGGTCCTGGGCGTCTACAGAGGCTGCACATAGAGGGCTTTCATGTCCTCTGTTTCACCTTTTGACATACAGGGCCTAACTGTAATACATTTAAATGTTACGTCTCCAACCCAAAATGAACATGGGACACATGCTACACACGTTAGCCTACCACGCACGTGTGTGCCACCTCTTCGTGAATATGCATAGTTCCTCCTGTAACCTGCTGAATATGTATACTTGGTCAACCTGCTCAGCATCCATTCCTGTCTTAGTCTTCCTCCCTCCAAGTGCTTGTTTCTGGCTTCTGGCCTGAGACTATTCTTCCCAGCCTGTCAGAAATGGCTACCCTGTAGGGTGCAACCCTTTACGAGAAACAAAACTCTCCTTTCCAAATTCAGGAACCCCATTATTCTTCAGCTGATGAAAGCAATTAGATTTGAGACCATCAAAAAATATCTAGGTTGTGTGTAGTGGCTCATACTTATAAGCTCAGCACTTTAGGAAGCTGAGGCAGGAGGGCCGCTTGAACCTAGGAGTTCAAAGACCAGCTTGGGCAACATAGGGAGATCCCCCTCTCTACAAAATATTTAAAAACCATTTTGGTAACTACAGGTAACTCCACCTGAGTTCCAGCTACTCAGGAGGCTGAGGTGAGAGGATCACTTGAGGCCAGAAAGTCGACGCTGCAGTGATGCAGTGAGCAATGATCACACCTACTGTGCTCTAGTGTGGGTGACAGAGCAAGACCCTATCTCAAAAAAAGAAAAAGAGTTTTGGATATAGATACTGGTGATGGATACAGGACACGAGAGATGTGCTTAATGTATGTAACCCAAAGACAGTCAGAGTGGTCAGTTTTATGTTATATATATTTTACCCGAATTAAAAAATAGAAGCAATTGGGACTGTACAAAGTGGCCCCAAAGCATTTCCATGGGAAGAAGAGCAAAGCAAACTCCACGTGATCTGATGTTCTCCCCTGGGTAAGGAACTCACAGTCAACAGCAATCCCACTCACCTCCTCTATCTCCTAGCCTTAATTTATTTGATTTTATTATGACGATTATTATTTTGAAACAGGATCTTGCGCTGTTACCCAGGGGCTGCAATGTAGTAGCATATCCTCAGCTCACTGCAACCTCTGCCTCCTCCTGGGCTCAAGCGATCCTCCCACCTCAGTCCCCTGAGTAGCTGGGACTACAGGTGCACACCACCACACTTGGCTAATTTTTTAATTTTTTTGTAGACATGGGGTCTCACTAGGTTGCCCAGGCTGGTCTCAAACTCCTGGACTCAAACAATCCTCCCATCTCTGCCTCCTAATTTTTTTGTTTTTCTTTGAGACAGTGGCTAACTTTATCTTCCAGGCTGCAGTGCAATCATGGCTCACTGAATCCTCAACCTCCTGGGCTCAAGGAACCCTCCTGCCTCAGCCTCCAGAGTAACTGGGACTACAGGCATATGCCACCACACTTGGCTAAATTTTCTTATTTTTTGTAGATGGGATCTCACTATATTGCCCAGGCTGGTCACCAATTCCCGGCCTCAAGTGATCCTCCCAAGTCAGCCTTCCACAGTGCGGGGTTAGATCTGAGCCACCATTCCAAGCCCTCAGCCTTAATTTCTTATTCCTGTTTTATACCATACATACAGCCCTCACTGTTCACTCATAGGCCTAAGCTACACCAAGCCTCAGATTCCTCGTCTGTGGACTTTGGAGTTTGGACTGCTAGGGCTCAGAAAGCAATACCCCAAGGACGGGTGCTCTGACATGCTGAGAAGCTGCCTGAGAATCAAGGTCGTCCTTTTAACTGTGCCTTGTTACCTCCACCCCCAAGCACAGGGAGGGACTTTCTCTGGAATTTCCTTACCTGACCAAGAAGGCTTCTTTCCAAAGAAACTCAGAAATCTCATTATCTATCCCAGAAAAAAAGACTGCAATCACACCTGGACAGACTTGTACACAAGATAATGCCTGCCTCATTCAGGCTCCAAAGAGAATCATTTGCAAGTTAATTTCTGTCTATTCTTTCTTCCTAATAATCACTTGCTGCTTCCTCAAAAGAAATGTCTGCATCCCCCATCTCCCTCTCCCCTGTGAAATAGGGCATATAACCTCTGTGCTGCTTTAGGCTACTGAGTCATCTTTCTCCTGCTACTTATTCCCCGGTGCTATACATGTTAAAATTTTACATGTCTTTTCTCCTGTTTACAGCTGATTTTCAGGGAAATTTCAAAGAGTGAAAGGGAAGCTTTCCCTTGGTCCCTACAGGACCAAACTATATCTAAGTTTCATTCCATCCCAAGATCCTCAGATCATCAACTCACAAGAATTAAGAGGCAAGATAACGTCTGTGTGACTCAGAAAGAACAATGCACATCACACCATAGCCTCAAACTCCACAGCAAAAGATGAAGCTTATACTTCAGAAATCGCAGCCATCAAGGTACCACAAATCACTCCCTACCTGTGTACATATATACCACACACTGACCTTAAGCAGAAGTAAGGCTGGCCTAACTCTGCCACCCACCCCAAGACTGTTCATTTCTGTGAAGAGACACATCAGGCAACGCTCAGTCAAAAAACACAGCAGTTACGGTCACCGGCCAGCAGCAGCGCCTTACCATCCTCCCCCTGGAGCAGACAAGATGGATCCTTGTGGTGTACATGGTCCGTCTGCCATCGCTGGTGGTGCAGGCCGACCCATTCACGTATTCCAGAAGGAGGCTGCCACGCCCCTCAACCACCGGGCCAGACTTTGCCATTCCCAAGTTACTGATGGAAACCACTTCGGTGAAGGAGCCCTGCAAGAAAACCAATCTTGTTAGGCTTTTCCCTCTGAAGATACAGTCGATTCATTATTGGTGATGTTTACACTCTATAAAGTTGCAGCACACAATAAATTATCAAATATAGAAATCCCCTTACTACCTAAGGAATAGGAAACCATCCTCACACAGAGTTAACAAGAACTGCAGGCTGGGTTCCAGGCATGCAACTAAGCATTAATCAGGCTGCATGCTGGCCTGTAACTGAAAGTCACATAGCACTAGATACTACCTGTATCCCCATTATTGCTACAAAAAGAATCACTGCCGTTAGAGTCATAAGGCTTTCATTTAAGAGTTGCATAAGATGTTCTTCAGATCCCTGAATTTCCGTGGAACAGCTGACACTGACCACTCTGAAGACCCCCCCTACAGAGGAACCAAATGCAGTTTCTTTATCTGCCCATCCCATGACTTCACCCTGTACTCTTCCACCAATAAACAATTCCCACTCCTTGGCCTGCTCCAAACCCCTTTAAAATCGCTAAACCCAAACTCCCTGGGGAGATGGATTTAAGGTTTCCTCTCATCTCCTCATTCGTCTGTCCTACAATTAAACTCTTTCTCTACTGTAATCCCCAATATCTCAGCATACTGACTGGCTACACATCACGCAAACAAACCTATTACACACAAATTATAATCTTAAATCCCCAGACAACTCATGCTGACAGATTCTATTCTCTTTATTTTACAAAAGGAAAAACAAGGCTCAGGAGTGTTAAGTGGCTCACCTAAGGCTGCCTCACTAAACTTTCAGAACACAGGGGACTAAATCATGTTTGAAAAGGCTTTTGTGTGAATTCTAGGCAAGAAACTTCTCTTAGGAAGACCTTACAAGGTAATGCAGCGTGGGAGCTCCAGCTCTGGGGCATCTCTGAGTGGGATGCCAGAGCTGGAATTCAGACCCTGTCCAACTGGCCCCAGGGCTGGAGTTTCTGCGCTGCACTGCCTCACCCTCGCCATCCTCTGCTCATCTCAGGGTGAGAGAAATAAGAGGCCAGAGCATCACCCTGTTCAACTTCAACCAGGAACATGCTTGCCGGGCACTACGCATACTGGGCCACTACACTCATTCCAACAATGACTGTGAAAGCACTCCGCCTGGTGATTTTGGAGTTACAAGTGTCAGCAAGCAGGCAAATGCATTCACAGTGCAGAGTCTGTGAATAATGAGGACTGACTGTACACTGAAGTCATTGCTCCAATAAAGAACACACATGTGCACAGGTAAACACAACCATGAACTCAATTCCTAACCACCAGAACACACTTGCCACCTGCTTTTAAAAACCTCCAAGCTGCCATTAGCACACACCAAAAAAAGTACATTCCCAACATGCTATTTTTACAGAAGCCAACTTCCAAAGACATCTCTATTTTAAGATTCACCATGTACAATGACCACAGGAGACGTGCACACATTCTGGCGGTGACTACATTCAACCCAGTGACGAACTGCAGCGAATGAGAGCACGTGTGCTTGATCTAGTTCATCCACAGAAACTCTCCCAAACGGTTTCTCCCCCTAATCAATCCAGAAGCAAGAGCTTTTGGAAGTAAAACTCTTTTTTACAGTTGTCTGCTGAAAGCACCTCAGACACTTTCAAATTCAGGCAAGACATAAACATTCGGTGCTTCCTCTGCCCTTTGTGTGATCAAAGGTTTCCAACACAGCATTCTCCATGTGAACGATGATTCCTGTATAACACGCTTCTGTTCCTACAGGACGCAGATGAGTTCACATGGAAGTCCCACTCCTGCTCAGAGGGCTTCTCTCAAGCAGCCGTGCCCCACTTTGATCTGGGTGTCCCAAAATAACCACCTCCTCCCACTAAGTCATGGAATTAGGAGGGAAAGGAGACATGCAGTGAAAGCAGACTCACCTGATCCTTTTCATATTTCATCTGGCAAGCCGATGCATATCGGTCACAGCCTGGCACCGGATTCAGAGGCCGACACACATTGATGTAATATTTCCTCCAGGCGATATGTTCCCCTGAGTTGTCCATGGCGTACCAGTTTCCTCCAAGGCCACCTTCAGATTTTGCCAGACTAAAATTTTTCAAAGCAAAATATATACGCTTTTAAAGAACTTACACATTTCAGTCTAATTGATTTCTATGTAGTTGGGAAAGTAAATATATCAAATAAAACATGCTCCACTAATCACACTGCAAGAAGCTGGCTTCCCTGGACTCATGATACACCAGGATTATACTCAACCTCCACTAAACTCACTATGCAGTGGACCTTAACTGTCCCCCATGCCTCTGCACTGACAGTCATTGTTTTAAATGATGACGCTAAAGGCTGAGGCTCTGCTGTGGCCAAGACTGGTTGCTATCCCAAAGGCAACCAGACCGTTATTAGAATTCATTCTGCTGAAAATGCCCCAACTTGGTCCTGCAGCCCCAGAGCCAGCATCACTCCCTATCATCAGCTCAGTTACATGCTTGCCAGCAACATCCGCAACCTCAGCGTCTGCACCAGGCCAAAAACAGAGCAGCTGACTCTGCCTCACCTGGAGAGGTCATATTGCTCCAGAGTGGAGGGGTCGGTCACTACGCACTCCAGGGGCTCCTCTGGACAGGCATAGCTGGTGTACCACCGGAAATTGTAGGTAGAGTTATCCTCTTCCTAATCCATGGCCGCAGAGAAATACGGGGAGGGATGGCAAAAAGAGAAAGACACTTGACATACCCCAAGATTCTAAAAAGGACAAGGGCATTGTTCCCAATGAGAAACTGTGTAAAAAAGAGCTTACTCTGCCCCTCTCTCTCTATTTTATTAAAAGGAAGATTCTTGAGTAATAAATTGGGATAAAAATTTAGCCTCCACTAAGTAGGGGTTAATTCAGGACTTTTTTAATGCTTTTGCATGTTTTATACCCAAAACTGAAAAGCTTTTGGCCCTTACTGATGTGCACAACCCACTAAATAAACAACTTAAAAAACTAATACTGCCTAGGTATCCTGGCAAATCTAATTACGGTGATGATTTGGCCAGAAACCCAGACTAATACAAGCTCTGCTTCTCAATAAAAGGCCCACCAGGCTGGGCACAGTGGCTCACACCTGTAATCCCAGCACCTTGGGAGGCCAAGGGGGGCAGATCACGAGGTCAGGAGTTCAAGACCAGCCTGACCAACATGGTGAAACCCCATCTGTATAAAAAATACAAAAATTAGCCAGGCATGGTGGCGTGCACCTGTAATCCCTGCCACTCGGGAGTCTGAGGCAGGAGAATCACTTGAACCCAGGAGGCGGAGGCTGCAGTGAGCCGTGATCACACCACTGCACTCCAGCCTGGCGACAGAGCAAGACTCCATCTAAAAAACAAAAGGCCTACCACGGATGTGTGTACCCTGAGGGAACGCGATAAGGGACAGACATTCCTACCTGATATTCAGGGAAGCCCACCCCTGCATCTCGATCACAAAGAAAGGTGATGAGCGTAGCTCTTGGCGTGTGCCTTTCGTTGTTATAGGGCGTGCCGCCTCTGTAATTCAGCTGGATCATCCCATCATAATATGAAAGCTTCGCATTACTCAGTCCCAAGTTCCAAGTCTTCTCATCACTAAAATAAGCACACGTTTCTCTCAGCAAAGACATGAGGGGCAGAAGCACTCCAAGACTGTCACACTGAAGGAAGGGCCTGTGAGTGACATGGGGAGCCGCCAGGCCTAGGCCCAGGCTTCAGACCACAGGAACCTGCACAAGGTCTCTAACTGCAGCAGGGACACCAGGACCCAGATCTCCTCTCAGCACCACTGGTTTAGACAACTCACTTCATGTGAACTAATGCCACACAGAATGCAGAAATACGCACATAAATATCTAGGAACTGAGAAGTGCAAAACACACAGAAGTGAGGCATGACCTCAATCCACCCTTCTTTCCCAAAAATGTGGCCTGCTCCTTCTCTGGGAAATTAAGCTCCTAACATCCTTCAGTTTTCAGGCAGGTCTCATCAGTATTTAAATGCTTGTCATAAAGCAATGACATTGAGAGCACGCCTATTCCTGAATAAAATATCTGTTGGCATATAATGCCTAACGGTGAACCAGAACTGAGAAGCTACTTGCCTTTTCGCCACCTGGCAGGCTCCTGAGTCCGGCTGACAGGCGCTCACAGACACTGGGCCACACACATTTATATAAAAGTCATACTTCTTTGTCTCAACTTTATAGGCACCATTTTTCTTTGTGAGAGGTGACAAGTCAAAAGAAAATCCTAAGAAAGAATAAAAACGATAAAAGTAGGAAGGTCAGTCAGAAAAGTCAACAGCGTGGCCTCACCCACAGTTTGAAAGGGAGAGATTCTTCCCAGGAGGTTCCCAATGGCAGGAAGAAGTAGAGGAGGCAGAAGACACACCACCCCTTGAGGCCACCAGGACTGCGATGACTAACATTTCCCTTGGAGATGGATCCAACTCCACCATTCCCTTCTACTGCATTAGCCTAGAGCCCTATTCAAAGCCCATAACTACTGGTGTAATAAACAATCAGCATGTTCACAGAAGGATGAGCACAATATTATGGCCTTTTGTAAGGTGTCCCTCAGAGAGGTTTCTTGCCTAGAATTCATGTGAAAGCCTTTTCAAACAGAATTTATTCCTTGTGTTCCGAAAGTTCTGCATTCAACAAACTCACCTCAATAATGAATTTAAGATGGTATTTTCAATATCTCAAATAAGCCCCAAACATCAGATGTTCAGAATTTTGTTCAAACAGCATTAATAAAATTCTAAGGCAGGTTACCTTGAAAACCCTCACAGAGAATATTTAGGAAAAAACCTGAAGTGGTTCCAAGTCACATTAAACCAGAGGTGCTGCTCAGATACATACCTGCCTGGGAGTCAAAGACCGTGCAGTTCTCCCCTTCCGTCTTAAACAGCACACAGGCAGCAGCTGTGTGCCACTCAAACTCATAAAAGCAACCGCCGTCCCCAGAAGTTCTCAACACTGGTGCACTTTCTAGATCACCTGTCAATGGGGAAAAGAGATGGGGATCACTAACCCATTCATTCCTAAAAAATCTTACCTCATTCTTACTCTGCTACAAGTAAACCTGGAAGGGACAGTGGGAAATGAGGTATAATGTATGTAGGGTCAAAAAACAGCCCTACAAATAGGGTACCATTCCACCTACATGAGGTATCTAAAACAGTTAAATCCATAGAGACAAAGTCAAAGAGAAGGAATGGGGAGCTGGTGTTTAATGAGAACTGAGTGTCGGTCTGGGAAGATGAAAAAGTTCTGGAGATGGATGGTGGTGATGATTACACAACAATGTCACCAAGCTACACACTTAAAAGCAGTTAAGATGGTAAATTTGACATTATGTTGTATATTTTACCATAAAAAACAAACAAAATGACCCTAGCTTTTGACTTTAGCCTACAGCGGGGAACTTATCCTAAGGAAATATTTCAATGGGAGGTAGACAGAGGATACATAATAACACAATTAGCAACACTGGAAACGCCCTATTAATCCAACAATAAGGAAAATGTTTAAAAAAAATAAAACCACACCGCGTCAACAGGAAGTTCCTAAAAATTATTAATAGAACTGTCAAACATAGAAGAGTATTTACAAAATACACTTTGAGTAACATTAAGATTTGTTAACATATAAAAATTCTGACTTGGTAAAAACAACATATACCTATAAATAAAAGTAATAAAAAGTAACATTACGTTTCAGTAGTGAGATCATAGACAATGTTTTAAACCATTTATGACTTTTTCCCCCTTTGGAGGAAGTTAAGTAACCACAAGACTGGCCCTTTATCAGTCCCGAGGAAGAGGATGCGGCGCTGAGACCCACAACTCCCTTCTGACACCATCTGTTTTCTCCATTTCTGGTTTGGTTTGGGAGAGCGGATGGGGGAAAAATCCAAATGACCTGTTTCCCATCACCAAAGATTTCTGGAACTCAAAATGCTTAACACCATGCCAATCTGTCTGACCACCTTTGCAGTGACCGATGAGGAACAGAGATAAGAAGAATGCAGGACCTCTGGCAGAAGCCAGTAAAAGATTTCATCTTGTTTTTTTAAATTTTTACCTGGCTTGCACACAAGTGTGATATTTGTTCTTATTTTCTTGCCATGACCACAATCATCACCATCTGAATAAGTGAGTTGAATGTTTCCTTTCTCTTTTGTGGGAGAAGAAATAAATTTTCCCAGATTTTTCTTTCCATTCTTATCTGGAAGAGAAAGGGAGAAAAAAGCAGAAGATGTGGTTAAAAATTATCATGCAGACAAAATGTGTTAAAAAAAGAAAGAAAGAGATGGAGAGAAGGAGGGAGGGAGGGAGGAAGGAAGGAAGGAAGGAAGGAAGGAAGGAAGGAAGGAAAGAAGGAAGGAAGGAAGGAAGGAAATAAATCAGCCCAAACCCAGCAGATACAGCCCTTCTCCAGCCCACCTAACCCATCAGGGCAGTCGATAGGTTTCCCTAGAGAGCCACGTTTGACTAGATGCTAACAGCCATATCAAGGTCCTCCAGGGTCATCCATAGGCTCAGCAGGAAAGTGCTGTGAACTCCCAGGGCAAAGAAGACCAAATGGCTTGCAACATGCATCAGTGCCAACTGTAATGTGACACCGTCCCCTACTGTCAGGGCTTTAGCTACCCCAAGACACTAAGTATTTTGAAAGCACAGCCAAAGGGTAAGAATGCGTCTCATATCCAAAGCAGAAACTAACAAAACCTGTTTAGCAACCCAAGCAGGAGGCCACTTACTTCTTGGTTCATTTGCTTTTTATTATAAAGGATTAAAACTCTGTTCCAAAGTCCTTCTTATGTAAAGACATGGACATGCCTGAACCTGCTTTGAAAGACACACCAGCAATTCTGAATACCGGGCTAATTCCTAAAATCCACCCAAGGCTCACAGTTCCTTACTGAATACTTGTAACAGATTCTCACTACTCTCATAGCCTGGCATTTTCAAGGTGAAGTCATAAATGACAAAAATGAATGTACTAAATATCTGTATCAAATAATTGAGAAGTCTCTCATGACACTGACAGGACCAAAACAATGACAGCAAAAGGAAGCAAAGCATACAAGCCCCTCTGATCTCACAGCTGAGATTACACTTCCCTTAAGCCATAACTTTTAAACAACTCTAGGCAATAAAGTTGTTGAAAAAAATAAAATCACTTGCACACAAATGCCGGCAATGTTATTCTTCAGGTTACAAACTAAAAGGATGATGTTGTATTTTCCACATGGTTCCTTCTGTTCCCAGTTATGGCTTTAGCCCATGTCAGGAAGCTTCAGCCAACTTCAGGATTCCAGAGTGCATCAAGCAGTTACCGACATTTGAGTTAGGAGTAACAATTTTTTACCATTCTTTATGTGAATACAGAAAGAGGAGGCTTAGATGACCACAGGATGATCTTCTCATTCCAAACTGGATGCAGCTGAGCGCCACATGCCCTGGAAAAGCATCACCTAGATCTTCCCTCCAGGCACAACTCACCGACTGCGCACACTGCCGCATCCTCGGGACACCCTCGTGCTTTGCCTTCCTGCAGCACTCTGTGACAGATATTAATGAAAAAATGCTTTTTCTCTGTTTCCGTCTGGCTGCCATCCACGGCTTCCCAATTCTGCTCTGGTTCTGTAACAAAACAAAAGAGTATTTTAGCCGAAAGCAATGCTGCTTTCTGCGAGTCACAAATGGTGATTAAGCCAAAGGTCAAGGGCCCAAAGCTCCCAAAGTGCTTAGTCACTCAATCCCCAGCGCTCACGTTTCTGGAACCCGAGCAGACTGAAGGCACAAAAACTCACCGAGATTCTCAGGCTTCTCATTCAATGTGACAGAAACAAACTACACCCCAATACTTCTTCAGAAGAGTACGCCCAACTTGGGGGTAGAGAACTAAATAGCAAAATTCTCCCAAGCCCCACAGTATGAAATTAGAAACTGAAAACCCAATCAAGAAGCCACCCTGTGTCCTGGGACCTGGTAGAATGGTACACCATTGATAATGCACCCAGCTCAGCCCCTGGGAAGGCCTGTGCAGCTAAAAGAAACCAGCAACCTCTTACACATCTACAGACTGACTGCAGGACAGGATGCACGGTACCACAGAAGACAAGCAAGGTACCATGGGTGGCCGCTGCACTCACAAGGCTCGTGAGCTGGTCAGTGTGAGCAGACGCTGATCAGACGCCTGCAGGAGGTGAGCGGGCACCAACTGAGTGTCAGGAGCACAGCAAGCAAGTGCAAGGGCGTGGCCACAGAAAGCAAACCACACCATAAACAGTCGCTGAAGGATTAACTCTTAGAAAGTGTGTAAAGGAGGAGGTAAAGATATAAAAATACACCTTCTCATTTGAAACATTTGTGGGTTGGGTACTGGGGTTTGGAAGACAAAAACCCCATGACTCATGAGTGGTGATACCGTACATTTGGAGAAGTACATTCCAATGTCAACAGCCTGAAAAAAACCATACAAGACTGGGCATGTGAACAAGGACCTGCCCTAAACACTGGAAGTTTGGGGTGGAGCCAGGTGGGCTGTAAAGTCTTATTACAAGCAGTAAGGAAGGGTTCAGTTCTCGCCTCATAACTTCCTTAGGGCTATCTACGTGCAAATGCCACAAAATATTCCAGATTCCAAGAGACCAGAGCTGTGTCAGGAAGTCTGTAGATTGAAAAAAATGTATCTCTCCGTATCTCACAGATCCTAGGTTGTCTCTTGCACACAGTGATGCTTTAAAAAAAAGTTGACTTAAGGGATCTAAGAGCACCATCCAGTTTACTGTAAGAAACTCAGGCCTGGAGAACAGCTTGCTCAAGCAAACGTGGCAACAGCAGTCGTCAGCCAGGTCTCTGACTCTGTGGCTATAACTCTTCCGCTTCACAGAAAACTAACGTCTTCACTAGCACACATGTGCCAGAATTAACAATAGCACCATTCCCAACAGCACACAGGGTGTTTAACCATGACAGCACTGACAGCACTCACTGCCCAGGCGGTTCACAGTGAGGCAGGTTCTCAAATACTCCGCAAGAGGGATTCCTCTTTCTAACCTGGTATTTTCCAAACCAGGCGGGACTCAAAAGACAGGAGCAGCCATCCTGTCACCACTGCTTTTTTTTTCTTAAACAAAACAAAAAACGAGATACATGTGCAGAGCGTGCATGTTTGTTACCTAAGTGTACGTGTGCCATTGTGGTTTACTGCACCTACTGACCCACCCTCTAAGTTCCCTCCCCTCACCCCCAACCCTAAACTGGCCCTGGTGTGTGCTGTTACCCTCCATGCCCATGTGTTCTCAATGTTCAACTACCACTTATGAGCAAGAACATACCGCCAGCAGTTCTGTGACTGTTCTAGGTGGTAACTGCATGAAGCAAGTCATTCTCTCTGCTTCAGGTCATCTCTCCCTTACAAAGGCAACTGGCTTCCAGGCCAGTTGCACCTAATTTGAGCTGCCAAGAGGGTAAAACCAGTAATGCCCCCATCAGATTATCCCTGTTCGAGACTCCCATTCTTATTATTCCACCTGCTCTGTTTCCTGCTAAATTCCAAGCCCCTGAGGGCAGGGGACGTGCTTTGGGGGGCGCTGCTGCCTCCTGGGCATCTCTTCCGGTGTCTGCTGTGTGTGCAGCAGTGAGCTCAGCCTCAAGGACTAGCCTGCTGCACACTGGGGCAACACTGAACAGCGGCCCAAGGCTCACCATCTGCCTATAGGATCCAAACAGAAGAGTCCTGGGGGCAGAGGCTGCAGATCCCACCTTAGAGATGGAAGAGAGGCAGTGTGTAAACGGGTGAAAACTCAAGGTCAAAAGACAGCAACTGAACTACAGCTCCACCCTGTGGGCCTGAGAGTTACAAGAGAATATGGCCTGAGAGTTAGGGGAGAATACGGCCTGAGAGTTACGAGAGAATATGGGAAGCCTGTTATAGAGAGATAAAAAATTTTACAGGAGAAAAAAAAAACAGCCAGCAAGCTTCTAAACACAGAGCACAAGGCCTGACACCCTGCAGGTGCAGGGCAGTTTACATGCAACTATGATGAGCCCAAGGTAACCTGACCAGAAAACAATAATGCTGGTCTCAAATTCAGGTATTTTACCTCCCAATCCAATGCTCCCTCTAACAATTCATACAGCTACATGAAAAAAAGGGGGGTGAGGTGGGCTGTGACCCAATCCATTGACAAAGAAAATAGTAACAGCATCTCAAAAGTACTCATGGGAAAATGTTCCCTGAACACGTGGTCTGAGACCCACGAGGCAAGGACGGCAGTACCTGCGTGGCGGGCCAGCGCAGACAGGTCGTAGCGCTTCTTCCCGTCGGTGGCACCGCAGAGGAGGTCTTCCTTCTCTTTAACACAGGCATATTTTGTGTCCCACGTGAAGAAGTAGGTGCAGTCAACCTCACCTGTGAATACAGGAGCTCCTTTCCCATCGTTATCTGTACAATTCAAGAGGAGAAATTTAAACTCCATACATGACCCAAACTGAAGAACAGATAAGGAGCAAAGAAGAAACTGAACAGGACCAATGCCAACTGCCCAGTTAAAAAATTCAGGTCCAGATTTGTTAGAGACTGTGGGGGTTTGAGATGAGAGATGCTTCTATGAAGCTTCAGGTGTCTAACCCTAAGCCCTCAGTGGCAGGCAGGATGCCTTTCACCTTGGGAGATGCTGACAGAAGGCTGTGTGTATGATAAAATGGGCAGGCAGGAGGAACACAAGAGCAGTGAGTGGAACCCTCTGCTCCCGGGC
This sequence comes from Cacajao melanocephalus, assembly GCA_963573385.1. Lineage (NCBI taxonomy): Eukaryota > Metazoa > Chordata > Mammalia > Primates > Pitheciidae > Cacajao > Cacajao melanocephalus. Next base: position 199,650 of record CAUYLG010031294.1, on the reverse strand, counting down.
TGTGGTCAGCTCCCAGAGGCTCCTGAATATCTCTGGGTGACACTGGGGACTCACAGAAAGGAGGACAGAAACGAAGCTCTAGGTCCCAGAGCACTGCTGACTTAACAATGTGACTCTGAACAAGACAAGTTCTCTGGGGCTCATCCCTAAAGTGAAAGCAAGAGTGGAAAACATCTACAGTCAGTCATTCCCAGCAAAAGCACGCCAAGGTCCCATGCCAACCCCACAATGTTAGCGGCACATCTCCTAACAGTACCGGCATCCTGAGGCTCCGTCAGTTCATCTGTCTATAAGTTGCTCCTCCAATCAAGCCTCTGCTACCACCAAGAGTGAGCCCCCCAGGTTTCCCATCCAACAGCCGGAACAGTTCAGGTCTAAGTCTGAAAACCAGCTCTTCACAGGCCACGTCCCCATCCCACGGACGCTGAGATTCGGCAGGCTTTACTGACTTGCTCCTTGCTGGAAATCCTATCCCTGCGCCTTTCCAAGCTATGGAGCGGTGGGCACAACACTCCTTTTCCCACCCCTGACAGTTTGATAATCCTCGTCTGAGCCTCCCACCACGTGATTTGCCTCCTTGAGGTTTGGTGTCACGAGCTACGTAATGATCTAAGAAAAAGGAAAGTAAGATTCTGTACCAAGAGCAAATGATACCTCATCGTAATTTCTACCAAATCTTTAATATTATCATCATTATAATTCTAATACCAGCCACAGCAGCAAACCTGTAGTGAGCACAAGCTCAGCCAGGCACTGAGCTCAGCATCTCAGCTACGTGAGGGCGAGCTGCAGAAAAACAGGCTCTGTTTAAGTACTTTCTGTGTATAGACACGTGCTGCCTAACAACATTTGGTCAACACCAGACCGCATATACAACAGTGGCCTCATAAGATTATAATACCGTATTTTTACTGTACCTTTTCTATGCCTAGCTATATTTAGATACTCAAATACTTACCATTATATTATAACTGCCTGCAGTATTCAGTACACTCACATGCTGTACACACTTGTAGCCCAGGAGCAATAGGCTCCACCACATAGCTTAGGGGTGCAGTAGGCCATTCCACCTAGGTGTGTGTAAGTACACTCTATGATGTCCACACAAGGACAAAATCGCCTGACACATTTCTCAGAACATATCCCTATTGTTAAGCAACGTATGACTATATTAATCTATTTGATCCTCAAAACCCTATGGCCAAGGTACAATTTTAGCACCGTTTTGTACATTTACGGTGGCTAAATAATTTGCTTATGGTCTCATAACTAAAAACTAGGGCAGCTGGGAATCAGACCTCGAGGGTCTGGCCTCATCCACGCTCACGACCACAAGGCAAGATCTCCCCACTCTACTGCGGCTCTTGTTTTTCCTATTTTTCTTTCTTTCTGTTCTTTGGTTTTCTCTCCTGTGCTTTTTGTTTGGTTGGTTGGCAGCTCCTCAATGTCCACACCTCTTCCCTGTAACTCTGAGACAATATAATGCCCTTCTCACAACCTCCTCATCCATTTCGATCTTTTTGGATAATGATTCTGTCTTCCCAGCATCCCCAAATGAGATCAGCACACTCTCAAAGATCTCGGCCAAGTCATTAATAAAAAGCCCTGCACAGAACAGGGCCAAAGGAAGGCATCACAAGGTTGGAGGGAGACTCAGACCACAGCAGAGCAGCCCAAGCCAGCAGGAAGTCCAGGAGAGCCGGCTGGGGTGATGTGGGAGCCAGAACCAAGCTCGGGCACCAGAGGGGCTAGGCACATGGGGAAGACGCAGGCTGTATCCCTAGGGACTGGGGACACAGAGTAGGGGAGATGTGATTCAGAGCACAGAGATGGCTAAGTAGGCTAGAAGGTGAGGACGATGAGAGAATGATGGAGAAGCTGAGGGAAGTAGGGAACACTCAGACCAGATGGGAGGTGCATCCAGAGGCCATACTGATTTTCTCATTCACAAGTCAGATGTATGTCACACCCTTGCTGAAAATCCTTGGGACTTCACAGATTTCCAGATATAGTCCAGCTCCTCTGTAGAACATACAAGCTTCTTACAATCCTGCACACTCACCATTCTAGGGTCACCTTCAGCCACATTCCCAACATGTGACCTCTGACCCGCTTGCAGCTACCCCACTCCATGCTTTTGAATGTCTCAAGGCCCAAGCCCTACAGCCACCCCAACACAAGACTGGCACGCTCCTAAATGTAGCATGGCTCAAGCAGCACTTCCTCCCCTCTTAACTGCCTGACCCCTGCGCCCAGCCCAGACCCCAGCCAGCTGACCTTGGTGCCTCCCTCCTGGTAATGAAGCAGAGTGACGACACTAAGCACTAGCTCTACTCTGGCACGCACTGCCCCAAACTTCCATCATCATGCTCCTTATCTATCTCTGCTTCTAGTAAGTGAACGCCTAGAGAGCCATCTATCCTCACATCACCCTCCAGCCTCGTAGGGCCTAAGCAAATAGGTACTAAAAAAATGTGTGTATTCTGAAAGTAACAAAAAGAGCCACACAGAAAACAAGGACAGCAATGGCAGACCTGTAAGTAAGGGCACCCCAGAGGAAGGCAGTTGTTGAGGCATTTTCAAGAGCCTTCCCAGAAGGAGCCTGGGCTTGGGCTGGTTCTTTGCTTGCTTGCTAGGAAGCCAACAGGGGCATGGTGCTACCAGTGCAGGGGTGCCTGACTGTCTCTCCCACCATAGACATGATCTTCAGGGGCTTCGAGAGCACAGTTCACATCATGTCCAGCTGCCTCTCCCACATCCTACAGTAAATCCTGTAGCAACCCACCCTGTGATCAAGCCACCCAAAGCTCTGCCATACAAAAACATACAAAACACATGGAAGCAAGGGCCAGAAAGACACTCCGGGTAGGGCAGCACTTGGGTTGGAAACTGGGCTGGGCTCCAGAACGAGTGCTCTGAGCAGTGGTGGGCTGGCCTGCAGGGTGTCTGTGGTCACAGCCTGAGGGTCGACAGATAAGGCAGGTCTCTGATGATGATGGAATCCCATCATCTCTCTATAGCTACAACTGTGTCTACAATCTTCAAGATATGGACAGTGGCACTGCTTTTTTAAATACCAGTGCCTTGGGGACTCAAAGGCACTTCTCATCACTCAAGAGAAAGCCATGCCCTCAGCTTCAATGTACCCAGTAACATTTTGCAATCCCCAGATCCAAACTCTACTACATGGCCACCACTTTGCAAAAAGGATCATCTTGATACTCATTACATAAAAGAAGAGGTCACTCAATCGAAATTGGCAAGCCATCCCACCCCTGCTGAATCTGTCCTTGCTTTAGTTTAGTGTGCACCAAAATTCAAACGAAAACTTTCCCAACAAGCTCAGTGCTGGGCCCATTCCCAAAACAAACAGAGAGAACTGAGAAAAATGCAAACAGGATGCGTGTGTCCACTGGGGCAGTCGGGGTGGGGAAAGCGTTACTCCAGTAGAAAAAAATCCAGTCTGGGGGCTAAAACTGGCCAGTCTGAGGAAGGACATCTGACTCTTCCATTCAATGTTCACTTCCAAGAACACGCCTGTGCACACACACAAGCACATGCCCATGAATGCAAAGAGGAAGGGCTGAACTCCAGCGCACACTTACCTGCAGTTTTATTGCACTCAAAGTTTAAGACACTCATCCGCTGAAAGCCTGAGCTGCATTCATCACCTCCAGAATATATCAAGGTGAGGTCTCCATCCGAATATCTAGATTTTGGTAAATATATAGACAAATGCGTTTGGTAGAACCAAGAAAGAAACTTGAATCTTTTAAAATGTTCACATTAAGCCTTTTGTGTAGCATCAACAAATCACTACTGACATAAAACAGCAAGCTCTCTAGCCAGCTAGGAAAAAAAAATATCTACAGGAAATGAGTTCCAAATGTATGGGCTTGACATCGTCTTGCTTCAAAGTAGTAACTGGCTGGAAGAAAGTGCTGAAGGTTTTGCTGTGAGCATGAAGACTTCTCTTGTTCTCACTTTTAGATTTTGTACAAAATAAATAACGCCCAAGAATTAGCCTTCATAATAGCCGCCACGAACACAACTGTGCCTGAGGGGCCCTGGACAATACTGACCCTGAACAATTTGAAAGAAGCAAAAATAAAATGTTTAAAATGCAGCTTTATGGCAGATATTCCATGTTTTTAAAACGCTCCAAGATCAGTTTTTGGGTTTTTACAGTTTTCTATTCCTACATTTTGAATCGTAATTGCCCATAACACATTTTCAGATAAGTGCATTTTCATCCTGTTTTTATGAAGGTTAACTACCAAGTTAAGGGTCAACAGAAATGCACCGAATGCATTTTTTTAGTTGTTTAAAATTTTCTATAATGCTGATGGTACTTCAGATTCTCAAACTGCCAGCGAAAAATCAAAACTCCTTAAAAACAAATTTTAAAATAAAAAAAGCCCTATCAACTGTAAACTCATTAAATAATTTTCCTACAGTAGGGGCCGTACAAACAGCAAGTTTATAAAGTAAACAGTTCTAACAAAAACACTCTTACTCTAAAGTCAGGAAAAACATCTGATTGTTTAGTGACAAATGGCAACTTGCCGAAGTTAATAGGAAAAAAATGCTGACGTAACTCATTTTCCTGTACCTATGGAAAATGGGAAAAGGAGGAAAAAGAGGAGAGGGAATTATGTTTCACAAGAATACACAAAATCCACTTGAAAATTATGCAGGCCAGGTCCCGTGGCATGCACCTCTAATCCCTACACTTTGGGATGCCAACGTGGGAAGATCTCTGAAGCAACGAATTCAAGATCAGCCTGGGCAACACGGCAAAACCCCATCTGTACAAAAACCATAGACATGAGCCAGGCGTGGCGGTGTGTGCCTGTAGTCCCAGCTACTCAGGAGGCTGAGGTGGAAGAATTACTTGAGGCAGGGAAGTCAAGGCTGCAATGCACCAAGATCACACCACTGCACTCTAGCCTGGGCAACAGAGCACAACCCTGTACCAAAAAATACAAGGAAAAAAGAAAATCACACAGAGGCTGTTGCCGTACCGGAGGGTCTGATTCTGGTATCTTCCTGCTGCTTTGACTTGAGTGGTATTGCTCTTTTTCACTTGGCAAACTGCAGCTTGTTTTTTATTACAGAACTGTATTTCAGTTTCTCCACAGACATTCAAATAAAACCAATATTCTGTTCCATCTGAAATATAGGATGAACCTAGAAACAGGGAAATTAACAAGAAGAGGTTTGTTTTATATAAATGGGCATTAGAAGGTTACAGCCTTACTTAGTCAAATCTGAATCCTATTTCTGAAACACCAGCCCAAACTACGGCTCTCTCCACCCGGGAGCATGCGTGGAGTGACTAAGCCCCTACTCTCCCATTCCCTCTCTCCATCCCCTTCTTCCTAAGCAGCACCAGGAGGCAGAAGGCACCTGCTCACCTCCGCTCTGGGCAAGTGGTGTGAGGTCTATGGAGACATCCTGCTGCTCGCTGCTCAGAGAACAGGTTTTACTTTCCAGGTAATCTCTGTGGCAGGCATACTCGGTAATCCACTCAATTTCATAGCGGCAGTTGGATTTAGCAGTGAGTTTGGGAATGGTGCCCTATTGGAAATAATGTGAAAGAAGCAAAATAAAAAATGTTTCATGCAGCTTAAATGCAGATTTTCCACACTTATGAAAAGCTCAAAGACAGGCTGTTAAGTTTCTACATTTTGCTGTTTCTGTTTTTTAAATCATAATTGCCTCTAACACATTAAGATTATTTGACTTCTAACAACTCAGTAAAGTTACTTTTATCTTAATTATTTTCCTAAACTGTTATTTTTTTCCATTTGACTTGTAACACCTCCATTTACTTTTTATACTCTATTTCCTTTCTGGTCACCTTCATCACTCAAGCTTCGGCCAGCGAGCACCTAGACTCGGTGGCACGTGGCAATCACTGGGACGTTGGCAAGCAGTAATAGGCTGTGCAGACTGCACGGTCCATTCACCGCTTTCCACAAGGTGCTCAACTGGAGTGGTGAAACCCCGACACTGAGCAAACATCATCACGTGTGTGCACATCCAGGGACGAGGTCCACAACCCCTTTGAGGTCCTGGCACCACCGTATCTGTACCCACATCTGTTCCTGGGTGAAGCTAGGGCACCACCCAGACACAAACCTGACTCTGCCATTGTACTGCTTCTACAGAGCAGGAGCTCCACCATTCATCTTCAATGTGAGCCATGAAGGGGGTTGATGGGGTACCTGCTCACCAGGAAAGTCACTGCCATCTTTTTAATTGTCCTCGGGAGACATGTCTTCCTTATTGGGCTTAGCACCGGGCACAGCTGTGCTGCTTCCCAGCACCATTCATTCCATAAATACGCACTGAGCACCTGCTATACGCCAGGCACTAAGTACCAGGTATACAAACAAGTGCACCCAATTAGTAAGTTGCAGAGTTGCCGATCCAACCCTCTCCTGTCTGACTCAAAATCAATGCTTCTGCCCTCTTGGCGCAGTGCAGTGTGACACAGTGACACAGACCCCAGGGCTCCGTAAGAGAAGCCAGGCACAGAAAGCCACACTGTGCAGGATTCCCCTGACATAAAACATTCAAAAAAGGCCAATCAACAGAGACAGGAAGAAAGTGCACAGTTGCCAGGGCTTGGGGTGTGAATGGGAAGAGACTGCTAATGGGCATGAGGTTTCTTTTTGGGGTGACAGAAATGTAAAATTAGACTGTGACAATGGTTGCACAGTTCTAAAAAAAAATGCTAATAACCACTGAATTGTACTTTAAAAAAACTGAATTTTATGGTATGTAAATTCAATAAAGCATTTTTTTTAAAGATCTATATGACAAAGTGTTTACTAAATACCGGCTCCTAAAATCATTAGTAAATGCTTAAACAAACTGCCCAAGCATTACAGTGTCCAAGCACATGCCACGCAAGGTCTGCCCAGTGAACAGTGAAGCCTGAAAGGAAACCTGACTGGGTGCAGTGGCTCACACTGTAATCCCAGCACTTTGGGAGGCCAAGGGGGGTGAATCACCTGAGCCCAGGAGCTCAAGACCAGCCTGGCCAACATGCCAAAACACCGTCTCTATAAGAATACAAAAATCAGCCAGGCATGGTGGTGTATGCCTATAGTCCCAGCTACTCAGGAGGCTGAAGTGGGAGGACTGCTTGAACTGGGGAGGCAGAGATTGTAGTGAGGTGAAATCATGCCATTGCACTCCAGCCTGGGCGAAAAAGTAAGACCTTGTCTTTAAAAAAAGAAAAAGAAAAAAAATGTGTGGGGGGAGGGGGGAACATCTTGACCCACTAATAATAAATCGGCCTCTTCTTCTAACACCAAAAAATGCCTCATACCTCATCCAGGAAAAAGGAGGAAAACTCCTAATTCTCTTTTACACTATTTATTATAGTGTAAAATGATTCTTACCAAATGCAGAACAAATAAAAAGGGAAAACACTAAAAGCACTACCACCTGAGAACATCTCACCAGGCTTAAAAGATTTCAACTCACATCTGTAGATACAAATAAAAAGTATCAATAAATATTCATCTCCATTCATATTCAGAACAAACATCAGACAGGCCTTCGTTTAGCTGACAGCACATGGAGATAGAAGGCTGGGGACAGGAAGTGGCAAGCTGAGTCCTGCACTGTCTCCATATCCCACACACACTAGGCCAGCTGCCAGTCTGACATCAGAGCAAATTCCACATTTGCTTGGGGGCAGGGGAGTGAGGTTCTCTGGCAAAAGAATTCAGCCCCTCCCTGCTTCACCGGACTACTAAGAAGGCAGAAATAAACTAAAAGAAAGCCCTGCCCTACCCCTTCCTCCCTGGGGGACGCCTCCTTTCCCTCAGCACCTACCCCTGGCTAAAACACTTCAAGAGGCACTGGAGACTCAAGGACAAGTAAGTCTCAGCAGCCACACTCAAAGAGTTTACAACTTTGCTGGAGATTTCATCAAAAGCAGAGCGCGCAGCAATAAATCAGCCTGTGATGGGGGTGGGAGGAAAGGCACAGGTGGGGGTGTTTAGGGGCAGACTGGGAAGAGAGAGGGAGGGAAACACTCCTCATGAGAAATCACAGGCCTGAAATTATACTTCATTTTTCCACTATTCACTAAAATCAACTGAACTACAAAAATAAACATATCTGTCCATGAACCACCTAAAATCATGTCACAGAGACTAGAACAAAACACCATCCCACTCTATGGGAGGCCCCTCCGGGTTGGTGCAAAAAAGCAAAAGGCAAAACACAAACAGCTCTCCCTGAGTGAGCCTCATGTGACAGAAGCTATTCCAGGAAGCTCATCTTCTCCTGAGAGCCCACCAGTACCTCCGTCATGGCTCCCAGCTTCCTGCATCCAGGCCCACCCTGCACAAAGCCCAGACACTCACATGTGCAACCCAGGCTAATGTGTGCCACTTTACAGTCATCAGGAGACAAGTCACTTACCTCTCTCCGTTCCGACGGGCAAACGAATGTAATAGTCACTGCGGGGCTGTGACCGTCACAAAAGTCTAGCTTTCCCGCCTCTTCTCTCACGTAACTCAGGACAAGCCTGGGAGAGCCACATTGAAAAACGAGTATTACAAAAGTAGACAGTGCATCCAAATTTATGTGTTGCCCTGAGCACTCAGCACATTCACTTAGGGGAGAGGGTACAGACGAAATATTAAAATATAAAAGAAGCTATGGTATAAAATGACTTCATTTCATTTCCCTTTAAAAAAAAAGTTTTCAGTAAACTCCAATGAGTGTTATTTTGTTAAAAATCAAATAAATAAAGTGACCAGGAAATAAATTTGATATATTAAGAATATCTGGCTGGGTGCAGTAGCTCACATCTGTAATCCCAGCACTTTGGGAGGCTAAGGTGGGTGAATCACCTGAGGTCAGGAATTCGAGACCAGCCTGGCCAACATAACGAAACCCCATCTCTACTACAAATACAAAAATTAGCTGGGCATGGTGGTGTGCACCTGTAATCCCAGCTACTCAGGAGGCCGAGGCAGGAGAATCATTTGAACCCAGGAGGCAGAGGTTGCAGTGAGCTGAGATTGCGCCACTGCACTCCAGCCTGGGCAATAGAGTGAGACTCCATCTCAAAACAAAAAAAAAAAAGGAAAAAGCAAACCTGTTTGATCTGCTTCATGTCCCAGAAGGAGGAAAGAAAAAAAGGAACATAAAAATTATTTTTTAAAAAAAAGGAAGAAACACCATTTGAGTAAAATAAACAAACAAAAAGTTGTAAATGAGATAACAAAATTAAAAAAAAAAAGAAAGCAGACAAGCAGGCCAACTGCATTTTTGCTCACAACTCCAGTCAATCATTTCCTCTTTATACAACAAATTCTAAGTGCAAGCCAAAGTTTTGTTTTGTCTTAACCCCACAGCACCTGCCTGGCAGTTACTGAACTGGGGTTCTCTTCCACCACCCAAACCACGATCCAACATGGCCCCCACCACCAGGGTTTACTGCACTCAGCAGGGAATGAGCCCAGTGCCCCGACTGCTCACTAGAGAACAGCTCATCATAGATGACCTGCCTTTTCCCACAAGCAAAGCCCACACTTTTGCTCAGTGTCCCACGTTACTAAATCGTCACTCACGCTCATTTGGATTAAGAATTGCCAGTGTGTCACTTAAAGACACTGTTATGGACTGAACTGTTTCCCCTCAGAACTGGTATGTTGAAGCCCTAAGCCATAGCTCAGCATGTGACTCTATTTGGAGACAGGGCCTTTAAAGAGGTAAACAAGGAAAAAGGAGGTCATGTGGGTGGGCCTCAATCCAAAATGACTTGTCCTTATCAGAAGAGGAGATTAGGACACAGACCCCCACGGAGGGAAGCCCATGTGAAGACATAAAAAGAAGATGGCCGTCTAATGAGCCAAGGAGAGAGGCCTCAGAACAAACCAGCCCTGGTGACACCTTCTTCAGACATGCAGCCTCTAGACTACATAGGAAATAAATTTCTGTGGTTTAAGCTACCCAGTCTGTCATATTTTCTTATGGCAGCCTGAGCAAACTAATACAGACACACATACAGAAAATTCCAAACATTTTTCTCCTTAGGTTATGCTCGAGTATTTTCTTTGGACAGAGTGCACATGCTCCCTATAACCACCCAGACATGCCACGAGCTCCAGAGTAGAATAAGCACAACAAGATGTCTACCAAAGGCCCCTAAATGCGGAGAAAATGTAAATCCTTGATCTAAGTTCAGCATATAGTCATGTGCAACACACTGGAGAAATGTATATGTCTGCCAAATCAAGCTACAAAGGCAGTACCAAAGCATATGTAAACAGCACAGCAGATCACAAGGAATGCCATTTCCTCCTGGGAATGTGGGTGCCTGTCATGTCCCAGTGAAGGTCACCAGCAAACTGTCCCTCCTGTCTCTTGCCCTCCCAAGATGAGAAAACAAGAAACATAAAATCAATTTCACAGGTGCCACAGAATGAAAAATATCAGAAGGCACCTCAAGACAGGCATTATTTCATGAGGCAAATAAAGATATGTAGTATGGACTGGATCCTGAGATATATTTTTACTGCTGTAAGAGACAAATGATTAGAAAGTAGACATCAAGCACACCAGCCTATGTGACTCACAGCAGTGACCAACGATCTCACAAGCACATGTAAAGCAGTAACTGCAGGGATTATCTCAAGCCCTGCTGCAAAAGGATGTTCCTGCAGCTCCCTGAAAGTCAGGTTCTTGCTGGAGACTAAAAACGCCAACAGCACTGGCGGCCTCAACCGACCTGTCCTTGCGCACCAGCTTCAGTCCCTCCTGGGGCTGGCCAACATCGAACGCCTGGTCTCCTCTTACCAGGCAGGCGGCAGTGCCAGGGGGACAGGCCCGCAGCTGTGAACCTGGGTCCCGTAGTGTGTCTGAAAATCATATATTACATTAAATCAGATTAAGTATCAGGAGGGGTAATCACACGTACCCTTAGATCCGGGGTCCCTTTAAGTAAATTATTGAATTCTTAAAAGTCTCCCTAAGTAACCATTCTGAAACCTTGGGCAAACCATTAACCCTCTCCAAACAAAGCTCAGGGTGAAGGAATGTAAAGTTCTGGCTCTGCACTGGTATAGAAGAGGTGTCCAGGAAATGGGCTATTATGTTGTTTGTAGTTAAGAAATGTACCCATCCTTTGCTTGAGCTACAACAATGTTAGCATTATCCTCTTTCAAGCTACAGAGACTAGAAAATGCAGGCACTCCACAGATCACTGGAATAATCAGATTAGTAGAAAGAAACCACAGCTCTGGGTTCAAATCCTAAATCAACCACTTACTATCTCTATAACGTTAGTCTAACTACAAAATTATCCAAGTGCCTGCATGCTACTGCACAGGTTTAGGGGAAGATTAAAGATGAGAACGTACCCAGAATATGTCCAGAACACCACACAGGCTTTAGAGACTGACAGCAGCAACAGCTATGATTACAGCCGGGTTGCTCTTTATCACACATTTCTGTGGTCATGACCCAATACCTTACATAGTATACTTTGAGATTTACTTGTTTACTATGAATCTTTTCTCCTATCTAACTAAAGCTCCAGAAAAACAGGAACTGTGCTGTGTTCAGTGCTATATAATTCAGTGCCTGGATTAGTGCCTAGCACATAGGAGGGATTCAAAAAACACTTTTCCCACGAATGAATGGGTGAATAATCTCGCCTTTCTTGAGTTTTATCTGCCTTATCAATCAAGGATGGGAAGGGTTACCTGCCTTCTGCAGTAAGGAGGCACAAGCTCGTGAAGAGGTAAGCAAACCTTTAACTCTCAAAGCCCTCCAAACGCAGGGTGGAATTATGAAATTTCACAAATGGGCTGCTTTGTTCCACCTATAGTATCTGCTGTGCCACAGGCTCCTGGCCCTCAAAGGGACTCAATTTAAGACAAACCACTTGGTATACCAAAGGCATAATATACGGCAAGCACCCTGGGAATGCAAGGAGGTAAGTTCGTGGTGGCAAGACCGAAACTATCCATGAGGTTTTGAGGGTCACGTGCAATCTTGGTTTGAGACTTGGGGCAATTTCCGGGGAATGGAGAATGTCTGAGTAAAAACTGCGGCACCTCTACTATGAATCAAAGTCATTCAAGCTCAACTCAAATTGCCAGTAAATTGGAAAGAAAAAACTTTTATAAGAAAATACCCAGCAAATTTAGATGATCTGCAAAATGTTAAAAGACCAGAAACTTAAATGTTTTCCAAATCAAAATAGCATATTAATTCAGAATTCAATAATCCACAACTCATCAACTTTATAACCAAACTTGAGTTACAGACCCTTTTATGACAAAGACTGTATTAGTCTTTTTCTAAAAGACCAATAAAGGTTATCCTTGGAGAACAAAAGAAAGATGTAATACTCTAATCCCCCAAAAAATCTAGTTATCCCTGGTTACTTTTGGTGCGCCCCGAATGGGGTATATTTACAGTTTTAACTGTTTAGAAATAATACACAAACGAGATAGTATGCTGTTTATGTACAATCTAAAGAATAATTACAAGTTAATACTCACCTACTATCCAGCAACACTTCCACATACTGAGTCTGTTTTTAGAATTTTCTCTAAACATTTCTAAGAGCAAATCATCATGTATTATTTGAGAAAATAAAAACCAAAGAAAAACACTAAAAATGACCTTTGGATTAGTCAATCACCAGCAGAATTTACTCATGGCTAGCACTATAGAAGGACAAGTCCTGGCCTACAGGACTTAACAATTCACAGCCCTTGAGGGAAACATCAAGCTAGGTTTTAGAAACCTAGCTTAGCAAAACCAGCTGAAGGCCAGTAAAAAGCTTAGAAAAACTTTTCATGGCCCTTTTTAGATAAAGACCATTTATTTACACCCTTTATTTAATTTATCGAAGCTGCTAAAGCTTCTCACACCAGTTCTGGCAAGTACAGAAAAAGTCAGGAAAAAGTCAGCTTGGGCCAAAATGTGCATCCTGACCAAGTACTCAAGTCTTTGATCATTCCTTTTTCTTTTTCACCCAGCCCGTGACTCAGAGCCAAGTGATTCAGCTACACACAGAGAACAAGACCAACCCTCACTACTATAGAATCTTGAAACCCAAGGTGTCTGGCTGAGAGAACACCCACATAGAATGGACCAACAGTTTGGATAGAATGTGCAGGGATTGGGGAGGAGGTATGGAATCTATTGGGGGAGAAGAGGTGGGTTGTGCAAAGAGAATATCTTTTGGGACAAAAGCTTTCTTAGAGGACCTCATCAGTAACATGGACGTGCAAACAGAAATAAAGGCAGAAGGGCAAAGATATTGAAGCCATATAAGAAACCCCTCACCATCACCCCCTCAGCTCCACAAAGATTCATACCTATGTCTCTACAAACATTGATGAATAGAGAAGTGTCCGGATCAGAGTCATCCACCAAGTAGGCACCACTAAGCTTGATCAGAGGATTGAGATCATGCTTCTTCAACTCTGTATCAAATGCATAGCACGGCACCTGAAAGGGAGGAAGAGAAAAGCAAGTCTTCAATATACATTTTGGTCAATCAGAAAAGTTTAGAGCCAATGTTATACGATATTGCTCTCCATTCCTTGGGGACTATCATGCCATGGTGTCCCCTAATAACAAAAGTACCCAGGCCAAGGTCAATAAATGCCTTGGCTCCTCTGTGTTCTTTTCAGCATCTCCTCTCACCTACACGAGGACTGCAATCATCTCCTCTCACTTGCATCACTAGGTTTTCCCTCTCCACTGGATCGTTTCCATCAGCATGCCATGAGATCGACCACCTCACAAATGTCCTTCCTGGTCCCTACTTCCCCCCAGCTATCAACTCATGTCTCTGCAACTTAGAGCAAAAATGCTTCAACTGTCCCTACACATCTCCTCCTCTTCCTACCTTCCCTTCTCTCTTGAACACAGTCACATCAGCTTGCTGTCCCCGCTCCTTCAAAACCCTGCTTACCAGGTCACCCACAACATCCCTGCTGATACATCCAGCACTCATGTCCTAGCCTTCCCCTTACATGGTCTCTCATGGCTTTGGATGCTACTGATCATTCCTCACCTGCTAAAACCCCTTCTTCCTGTGGCTTGCATCCACAGGCTCCTAGTTTTCTTCTGCCTCACTTCCTGCTCTTTCTCAGCCTCCTGGAAACACCTCTTGCCTTCCCTCTGACTGACTCTAAATGCAGAAGTGTGCCACAGCTTACTCAGCAGCCCTCTTTCCTGTCTATGCTCAGTCCCTTGGTGACTTCATGCATGGTTATAAATGTCTGCCAGTGACTCTCAAATTCATGTCTCTAGCCTTGACCTTTCCACAGAACTGTAGGCTTGCACAGCCAACAATAGCAGAAGCTATGTTTGTAAGCACAGACTCAAAGCAGAAAGCCTGGGGTTCGAACTCTGGCATGAACATTTAGCATGACCATGAATGAAGTTCACCTCTGTGCCTCAGTTTCCCTACACGTCATACTGGAATAATGACAGTTATTCCTTCATGGAGCTACTGTAATGCTTGAGGTACAACTCCTGGCCAGTTGGCATAAATGCTGTTTATTGCTGTTGTTTATCATTATCACTAGGATATATAAAACAATTTCAAATTTAAGATATTTAAAATGAGCCTTTGATTTCTCCCCCAAAACCTACTGTTACCCCCATGTTCCTCATCTCAACAAATGGCACCACCATTCAACCAGTCACTTGGGCAAAACCTTAAGGTCTCCCTGCCCCACCGCCACTTTCTCTCACAGTCTACATCCAACCATCAGCAAGTCTCGCCAGCTCTCCCTTCAGACTAAATCCTGAATCCACTTCCTTCTTACCACCTCCACCATTGCCATCCTGTCCAAGGTACCGTAATCTCTCGCCTGCAATAGTATCTTCACTGCCCCGCCAGTTCTAGCTTCAGTGCCCCACTACCTCAGCCCATGTCTCCATAAGCACAGGTCTGGCCCTGTAGAATTATATCTCCCTGTTCAAAGCAGCTTCCCATTACAGTGAAAAGGAAATTCAAACTACTTCATGACACCGCCCTCACTGCCCTATCCTCTCTTCACTCTATGCAGCCACACACACCTCTTGATGCAGTTCTGCCCCGCTGAAATTCCAAGTCCTCTCTACCTGAGATGTGCTTCCCCAGATATACACATGGCTCTTTCCCTCACTTCAGACAGGTCTCTGATGAAACATCACCCTTAGTGAGGCCTTTTCTGACACCTTTACCTAAAACAGCACTCTCCACCTCTCTCTGTCTCCCGTACTCAGCCTCACTTTTGTTTACGGCTCTGTGATATATAATATGAGGTACTGCTATCTGTAGACTTGTCAGTTTCCCCCCACTAGATTAGGGGCTCCTTGACGACAAGGGTTTGTCACTGCAGGCTAAGGATGATACGCAGAACATAGCGAGAGCTCAGTAAATATCAGTTCCATAAACTGTGAACATGAGTTCCTCCTCTGGGTATTTCAGCCCATCCTTACCTGGTTCTAATTTATGACCAGTCTCTCATACCTATGAACTAACAGTCTTTTTATTTTAAAAACATCAAGAAAGCCCATTGTTAGAGTTGGTAAGACCCTGCACTTCAAGAGGGCACCTCTTTCTTTGTTTTACATATATTTAAGAGGAACAAGTGCAGCTGTATTACATGGACAGGTCACAGCAGTGAAGTCTGCACTTTTAGTGTAACCAACACTGGAATACTGTATATTGTATTCATTAGGGAATTTCTCATTTCTCATCCCTCACTGCCCTCTCACCTTCTCACCTTTCTGAAGCTCCGATATTTATTATTCCAGTCACTATGGCCATGTGTACGTATTATTTAGCTCCCACTTATAAATGAGAATATGTAGTGTTTGACTAAGTTATTTCACTCAAGATAATGGCTTCAAGTTCCATCAATATTACTGCAAAACACAGGATTTCATTCTGTCTTATGGCTGAATGGTATTCCACGGTATACATACGTGTGCATGTGTGTGTGTGTGGTGTGTGTGTGTGTGTGTGGTGTGTGTGTGGGTGTGTGTGTGTGTCTGTTCTTTACCTAGTCATCTATTGGTGGGCACTTAGGTTTATTTGTCTAGTCTACTGTTGAAGCTTTCAACTGTATTTTATAATTCCTATAATAAATTTTTCATTTCTAGAAATTCTATTTAATTTTTAAACAATATCTCTTTGGTAAATTTCTCATTTATATCCTGGATTGATTTTCTGATTTCCTTGTATTGGTTTTCAACTTTCTCATGTATCTCATTAAGCTTCTTAAAAATCAATATTTTGAATTCTTTAGGATTTCAATCATTTCACTTTGTTTAGGATCTATTTCTGGAGGATTAATAGGATCCTTCGGGGGTGTTATAACACCCTGCTTTTTCATATTTCCAGAACTGTTACCCTGCTTCTTTCTCATCTAGAGAAACTGTTACTTTTTGGTTTTGAATTTACTTTTGCTAGGACTAAAGGATTTTCCCCCACCTTGAGGATCTGACTATAATGTATGTGCATAATTTTATTTGGCTTTGCTTCTGGATGCTTTCAGCAACAAAGACTCTGTATGAACTCCTTGATTATAGATAGCCTTTGTGTGGTGACTTTCTCAAACAGTAGTAACAGACCAGGCTGATAAGCAGGCTCAGGACCTCCTGATTAGCCAGGGTGTGGGGAGGGATGATGGTAACTGAGGTCATGCAAAGCTTGTCTCCTGCCATTGCACTGTGCAATTCTGTACACAGCTGTGTCGGCAGATGGGCTATGCAAGTTCACCTCCTAGCCAGGAAATGGTACTTGCAGGATTTATGCTTGGCCTTTGTTAACTGGGAGACTACTCCCATGTGCCAGAAAATGGGTGGGGCCATGGGACACCTAAGCATTACTGTCTTGTGTTCTGCCACCAAGGCAGGTTGAGGAAAGAAAGCTGGGCAGAGCTGGGTCAGGCAAGCCCATCATCAGGCTCTCCAACAGCTGACACACGCACTGGCCCCAACGGTGATCTGCGGGCCTCCAGGGCAACATTCTAGGGAAGGACAGAGGCACCTCTATTGCACCAAAGAGCCCACATGGGAAGAAGAGATGCAGCCTGAACTCCATAGGTCAGCAGGCAATAGCAGAACCCACCAAGTTCTAATGCCCTCAACTCAGTGAGTTTCTTACTTGTGGCCCATCACTGGCAGCAGGCCAAAAAAACCAGCTGAGATCCAAGCAGTCTGTATTAGGTTGTTCTTGCACTGCTATAAATACCTGACACTGGGTAATTTATAAAGAGAAGTTGTTTAATTGGCTCACAGTTCTGCAGGTTGTAGAGGAAGCATAGCTCAGCTTCTAGGGAGGCCTCAAGAAGCATTTACTCATGGGCAGAAAGTGAAGTGGGAGCAAGCATGTCACACAGCAAAGGCAGGAGCAAAGTGAGGTGCCACACACTTTGAAACAACCATATCTCAAGGGAATTCACTCACAATCGTGAGGACAGCACCACAGGGATGGTGCTAAACCATTCAAGAGGGGCTACACCCATGATTTAATGACCTTCCACCAGGCCCCACCTCCAACATTAGGGATTAAAATTCAACATGAGATTTGGACAGGGAAAAAATCCAAACTATACCAGGATCTGTGCTCAGATGGTGAAACTGCCCCAGACTGCAAGACTCCCTGCCCTGGACAGAAACCATGGCTCTGAGGCCACATCTTTGTGGTACAGTTTCATCAAGTGGGGGCACCCAACTTCCCCAACACAGCAAGAACTCAAGCCCAAAGATGAACCCTCCCACAGTAAAAAAAAAAGCCCCGGTCACCAAGTGAACCACAACTATGTGAAACATCCCTATAAGTCTTATTTGCAAAATAATACACCGGCATCATTTTAACTACCTCTTCCAAAGAATATTCTAAAAATTCATGTTCTCTGCGATCATTTCAAAGTAGACAGTTTTCTTATTTTCCATGGATAAATTTCCTAAAATTTAATCTTTTAGACTGAAGCAATTCACAGATAGGTCTATTTACAAAAGTTAACTTCTTAACATTTAGCTTTCAAATTTCTCTTAGAAATAGGCTATCAAACCTCCATGAATGCTCTAACCCACTAACCTTTTCCCCCACTCCTGCTGTCCGAGATTCATGGAGAGCTAATAGAGTGAATCAAACTACCTACACCTACTCACAAGCCTCAGGGGCACCATATCCTCAAAGCAAATTCGCCTGTCACCTAAAATACTTCTCAGACACCTAAGTGTTTCTACTAACAATGGAGGAGGTTGGAACCTCTAGTGCTCAGAGGGTATCAGCACATGCAGCTTAAGCCTACCTCCACATTCACACAGAAAGGCAATGAAAATAAAAGAAAGTTACTGCCAAAGACTATAATTGGGTTACAGTAAAAAGCCACAAGTGCCCATTACCCTGCAAATCTAAAGCTTGTCATCCCCAGCAAGATTAGACAAAAACATTAACCCAAGAGGGTACTGAGTAGGATGCAAGAAAAGATGCAACTCTCTAGCCAGTAAAATGAAAGCCTATGATGGAAAAGGGCGCAAGATGGCATATGGCAAGAAGGGAAAATCAAAGAACTCTTCATTCTGAAAATAGTTCCATTTCACCAAGACACTTAGAGGATTCCAAGTTGGCAAGACTGGCAGGCACCCTGCTCGGGGCAGGTAGCAACTTCTGGCTGTCTCCCTACTCCAGAAACGAAGAGAAGACATGCCTCACACCGCACTCCACAGAATTGGAGTGTGCATCGGAAAAACAGTCAAGGCTAGTGGGGAATGTCCTCCCACTTCCTGTTACAGCAAACACAGCAATGGAGACATTCATAAGACCAGGAATTTAGCAGCCTGGGGAGTGAGGTTGTTTGCCAGCTGCAACACACCACATATTGAGTTAATGCTGTTTTTTATATAATAATCTTACTTTTATAACCCTGGTAAGACTACCAGCAGGCCAGTTCTGAATTTTGCCTGTTCCCAAGGGCACTATGGTAGGAGGTATATTTACACAATGCTTTAAAGAAATAATTATCTTAAAGGCTCCTACCAGAATCCACTGAACAAACTATAACAATAGTTTTAAAGGTGCTGTTTGGAACTAACATAATTTTTACCCATCAAACTCATTCTAAATGTGACAGAGCAAAACTAATAAATAAACGAGACATCAGTAAAAATTGTAGACATTGTAGAAAGCAAGCCTATACTGACACTAAACCAAACCGAGATTTTTTTTTTCTTTAGGGAATGAGTGTTTTATAAGTACATAAGCCTTTAATATGTTTTAAAGTTATCATACCATCACCTGTAAGGTGTAATCAAATCAAACTGAAAACAGAAAAAAGGGCATATGCTTTATTAAGATTTGCTAACAGTGACAGCACTACATTTTTAGCAGTCATTATGCTTTTCAGATTTTTCTATCTAATTAATCTATCCCTAAGGCAAAAAAAAAAAAAAAAAAACTGAGTTAGTGAATATGGATATGTCCTCCACACCATTAGTCTATGGGCTCTCTGAAAGCTTCCAAAACTTATCAAAAGTCCTACTGCTTAGCTCATGGTAGGCTCTCAATAAGTGAAAACTCAAAGAATAAAGCCCCAGCTGCCAACTACACCTGAAGAGATAAGACAGAACAAATGACAAACATTTCTCATGCATCTTCAATCTGCTTCTAAGAGAAATTAAATGTCATTGTTTTGAGAAAACCACAGACTATACCTCCCCACTCCTACCCCAAAAACTATTTAGAACACAGATCGGCACATATTTTTTTACAAAGAGCCACGTGGTATCTACATTTTGGGTTCTGTAGGTCACACAGGTCTCTGTGGCATATTCCTCTATTTTGTAACAACCCTGTAAAAATGTGAAAATCATTCTTAGTCCTGGGGTTGTACAAGAAACGGCCAGGGCAGGCTTTGACCCATGGGCTGTAGTTGGTGATTTCTGACCCACAGAAAACAAACTGCTATTCATTTTATTTTGAAAGCAATTTTTTCCTAGGTGGTAGAAGACACAACTGTCAATTCAGCAACATGAGTTAAGAGGTACACTCAGATGAAACAGAAAAAAAAAAAAAGGGTATCATGATGAGGTTGGAAAATCAGAGCCCACGAGAGTATCTGTGGGACTGAGAGGTCTGGGGTCTAACAGGAGAGCAGAGGGCACCACTGTGGTCGCAGCCTCCAACCTCCCACAGGAAGCAAACTCAGATTTGGCCAAATGGACACTTTAGGATGATTGTGTGTCCTCACCCAAATCTCGTGTCAAATTGTAATCCTCAACGTTGGAGGCGGGGCCTGAGGAGGTGACTGGATCATGGGGGCAGATACCACGTACCCCTCCTTGCTTGTTCTCATGATAGTTTTTTTGAGATGTGGCCATTTAAAAGTGGGTAGCACCTCCCCCTCCCACTCGCTCCCTTGGACTCTGGCCATGTGAGGTGTTTAATATTCTTTTGCCTTCCAGCAAGACAGTAAGTTTCCTGAGGCTTCTCCAGAAGCGGATACTGCCATGCTTCCTGTACCACTTGCAGAACTGTGAGCAAATTAAACCTCTTTTCTTTATAAATTACCTAGTCTCAGGTGTTTCTTTATAGCAATGTGAGAATGAATACACAGTACTCCCACCCTCACTCCCACCCCTCAAACAGATGTCTGCTTTGAGATGCTTTTCCTACAGCTAACAACATGTCATCTAACAGCTTTAACTAAGTTTTTAAATGAAAGTTAACATTTGACACTACTTTCTAAATATCAGCCTTAATTCTTTCCACTTTAAACTTTTATTTTTCATTGACTGCACCTTATGTCTTTTTCTGGGAGGCAATATTTTTCCACTTCCACTTCCATATGAAATTGTTTTTCCCTTTATAGATAACCATATTTGAAAAAATCAGTGATTTATTATTCATAATTTAATTTGAATTAATTTTTTAAAAATAAACATTTCTTTTTGCCTTATTAAACTGCATGGTATTAAGCTACCAGTAAAAATTATTCATTATGACCATTCATTAGTTCCTGAATCCTTACAGTCTTTGAAAATTCTTAAAAACACAATAGAGAAAAGCGAGATAATCAATTAGCTAAGATTGTTATCAAGGTGAGAACAGGAAACTCCCTTTATGATCTGGGGTGGTGGGCACGGAGACGCAGCAGAAGGAACAGTCTGCTCTTCCCCAGGGCCAGGGGGAATCAAGTAGCAGAGCAACATGAGGGGGTCCACGCTGGGGAAGAGGACATTTCGTTATTCTACAAGAATGACCTGCCTGAGAGAGCCATTAAACACCACTACAGTTAATAACAATGTAATGTATTCTTACATATCACTAAAAGAGTAGATTTTAAGTGTCCTCACAACACAAAAACTGTAAGTATGTGACATAATGCACATGCAATTAGCTCGAGGTAGCCATTCCACAATGTATACATATTTCAAAACACCATGGTGCACATCACAAATACATATAGGTGTGTGTACGTTTACATATATCTTGACCAAGGAATTCTGTGTTCAAGTAACAAGAAGCGGACATAACAATAACAGTAATCTAGCAATCTAGTCTCTGAGGTGAGCTGGAAAAGAATGTAAGGGACACCTGGTCTGGACTCACACTGCAGCCAGAAGTCAACCCAAGGCTGAGGAGAGGGACAGAGAGATTTCACAATACAAACAGGTAAAGAAGACTTATCAGAGCAGGTGCAACACAGGTGGAAAGCCAGGTGCAAAGGAAGATGAAGCAGTCAAGGTCAGAAACAGATCGCTCCTGCAGGTATAGTGAATACTCTAAGCCCAAGCCCAACCACGTCACTTAAGTTTACCGAGCTGCACAGCACCAGAAACCAAGAACTAACTTGCCCTATATGGATAAGCCATTCTATTTCCAATCTGGACCAAAAATCACATCCTGTGATATTTTAAATGCCCTGTCCGAAAAATAAGAACCACTCAGAGAAGTTTTAAAAATTAAATCACATGGTATATCTGCTCAAATGCAGTTTGGAGGCTAAAAAAGATTTTCACCCCAAAAGGTTAGAATCAGTATTTGAAAGATAAAGGTCCCCAGAGTATACTTCATAAGCATGTAAGTTTGAAGTTCCCGTGTTACCTCCTTATTTGCTTTAAATATGTCTTTCTTGCAGGCTGCAGTGGTCCTCCATTCAAAGTAGTGCACACATTCTGTTGCCGTTACAAATTCAGGAGTTCCCTATTAAAAAAAAAATTATAAGTTACCATAGCACATATTGTAAAAATTCTTTAAAATTAGAATGCAGTAAAGGCTACTAAAATAAAGAAAGCAGCAGCAAAAAGAGTAAGGAATGCAACTGCTTTAATTAAATGGGGTCATTGAGAGGTTCCCAAATCTGAAAATTCTGAAACAAAAGCTTCATAAAATCATGTTGGGATTTTAGTGTAACTAATCCAAAAGTGTTCTACTGCCTCAGCTATGCAAGTATAGCGAGTGAGTTCATGGGAAGAAATCCTCAGTCATTCTCCTCTCAAACTCCAAATGTTCTCAAGCACATGCCAGCAAACCAAAGCCAGAAAACGTGACCTCATGCTCCCTGTGAAAAGGCTCCCATGAGGAGCTCATCCGCATCTGACCACGTCAGTACACCCACCAGAGGCCCAACCTCCAAGGCAGCCCCTCCTTAACCACAAGCAGAGTGGACTAGTCGACATTAGAAAAGGACATCAGAGTAGGTTGACTAGACAAACTAGTCGACCACAACATCGCAGGATGACACAGGCAGAGCAGGCACTGGCCTCTATGCTCCCATGTGCAAGTCTAGGGAGTTATCCTTCACAGTTCTATTTCCAGAATGGTGAACACAGAATTCACAAAGGAAATTAGTTAAAAGTTACAATAGCAGCTATATATTTCATTCTGAAATATAAATCTTCTCATTTCATGCTGCTACAGATTCTTTTTATTGTTTTTTTAAGGTCTCAATATGCACAGTGATGCAATTCATAGGCTGATCCAAAATTAACAATATTAGTTTTATTTTCAAAGTTCTTCAGATAAGACACTGTAGACCTAAAGGTACAACAGTCACAGCCTCAAACTCTAAAAGGATATTTTAAAGCAATTTAGTAGCCACAGAGTTTCATTCAACCTGATTTTCCTAAAGATTGGGTTCTTACTCTGATTCAAGAACAATAGAATTTGTATACCAATTCCTTCTCTCAAGAGCTAAAACAAGTATTTACTGCAAGTTCCTTTACAAAACTAAAGATTAAAATCAACAAATTACATACAATATAAGAACAATCATAATAATTTACACAATGATGTCCCCTTTAAACACCAAGTAATATCCAAAAAACTTGAGAACCCCATACCCACAGGCCAAGACTTCTCCTAAACAGATGTAGGTATCTCTAATTTAACACAAATGAGGAAAGAAAAATATTTTTTAAAAAAATTAAATACAATGCCCTAAAGCCTATCAAAATGAAATGCCAGAAGAGGTTTTAGGGGAAAAAAGATGCCTGCAAAATAAACATTAAACAGTGCTCTGATTTCTAACACACTAATCACTTTGAATTGCAGTTTTACAAAAGACATGGTCTGTGTTTTACTTAAAAGCTGTAACAAGTTTAGACTTTGTTTACTTATTGGTTCTTGATGGTGACAGTGATTTAGCTGGGTTTTTCTTATTTGTGTTTCTAAGTTTGCTCACTGATTCTTCCTGGAATACCTCTACAGCCAGAACACCAAGAAGCAGAGTTTTTTTGTTTTTGTTTTTGTTTTTTTTTTTTAAGAAATACATAAAGTGGCTTTGTGGACTCACCAGGGTTTTCCCACACAGGAAGGTGATGCTGCTCTGGACTCTGTGATTTGTGCCTTGCTGGTCACAGCTCACTGTTGTGTTGAATTCCAGAAGAGATCTAGTTGCACTTCTCAGAGGATAGTCACCTATTTGGAGAGAAAACAGAGTGAACAGGCTATAAAACATACTTAACCAAAAAGCTATGTCCAAGGAAAAACAAATGAGAAGTGGCATTATAATGTATCTGATAGCTTATAATAAATTTATAAAATCATCTTTTCCCAGAATTTTCCATCTCAGGAGTGGCATCCCCATTACATTACAGTGATGCCATCTTTCCCTTGTCTTCTGCATTCTATACATCAGAAAAGTCCACAGCTGTGCACCCACCTCAAATCTGTCCACATTTCTCCACCTCTACTCCTGCTAAAACCACTACCTGCACTCCAGCACTGGCCACCTTACTCGTCCCCATCTCCACGCTAGTCTCATCCCTCACCAGCCCCACTTCCTCATCCATCTTGTACCAATGTGATCTTCAAAAATATAAATCAGAATGTATAACTCAGCCACTTAAATTTGTCAATACTTCCTGTCACATATGCTACAAAATCAACATTCTCTAGAAAAGCCCACAAGTAGAGTGACCACATCTCTGTTTCTCTGGGACATTACTGTAACGGTCCAGAATAAAAAATCTATATAAAAATCAACATGATAGGGGTTAGCATAGGAATAAACTGATCAAAAGACTAGCATAGAGACCAATCAACTAGAAGACAGAGAACAGAGACACAAGTATGAATTCAAGTTTGATTATGGCACAAGTAATAGATCAGGGAAAAGAGGAAGCTGTTCAATAAACAGAACTGGAAACAGAAACAGAACTGGAAACAAAATGGTTATGCATATGGACAAAGATAAAATTTGATCCCTATCCTAGTACTGGGTACAAAAATCAACTCTAAATGCAAGCTCTTCCAACCCATGGACGTGGGCCACATACAGCCCAGAATGGCTTTGAATGCAGCCCAACACAAACTTGTAAACTTTCTTAAAGCATTGTGCATGTGTGTGTGTGTGTGTGTGAGAGAGAGAGAGAGAGAGTGTGTGTGTGTGTGGGTGGGTGTGGCTGTGTATGTTTAGCTTATTAGGTATCATGAGAGTCAGTGTATTTTATGTGTACAGTATCCTTCTTCTAGTGTGGCCCAGAGAAGCCAAAAGATTAGACACCTCTGTCTAAATGGATTAAGATTTAAACATCAAAATCCGACCTTCAAATCACAGTAGAAATATTAACATAGAAAATATTCCTTAAGACTAAAAAGATTAATAAGGTTGACCTATTCAATTTAAGAGTTTATACTCATCAAAAAATAGCTTCAAGAAAATGGAAGTAAGTTACAAACTGGGAAGAACACAGAACTGGCAAAGAACCACCATCAAGAATCTCTACAAACATTCACATGCAAACAAATAAGAATTTTTATTTATAAAGAATATTTATTTACAAATAAAGGATGATAAATTACCTCTGACTGAGAAAGCACACACCATGCCAGAAAGGAGAGAGAAGAAAAAAACCCACACCTAGCCACATAATAGTGGATTTTAATATCCAATGAAAAGAAAAAATTCTAATCTAGGTCACATGTAATAGATAATCCAATAGAAAAATGAATAAAACATGATCAAGTACACTGAAGAAAAATGTACATAATGTTCAATGTTATTGGTAATCAAGGAATTTCAAATCAAGACCAAAATGTATACCATTTATAGTCATCCCTCTGGCAAAAAATTGAATACTGAGTGTCGGAGGAGAGATGGCTCAGGGGTCTCCTGTGTTGCTAGTGAAATGATAACTGGTTCAACAACTATTTAAGTCAGCAGGACGTTATGCCCTGAAATTGAATACTCGTGTGCCCTGTAATCTAGTTATTCCACTCAGGACTACACACAAGAGAAAACTATGCACACATGAAACATGCACTGCAGAAAACGCAAAAGAATATCTCATGCTCTTCGTAAGTGCAAAAACCTGGAAATAACCAAAGGCCCATCAACAGAAGAGTGGATCAATTAACTCTGGCAGATCCACACAATAAACTATCACACAGTCAGAAAGAATAAACTATAATGAAAAACAACAATATAGTTGATTTTTAGTAATATTGCTGTTATCACTTAAATTCCAAAAAGCTATACATAGGAAGATATACACTTTAATAAAGTCAGCTGCATACGCACAGATTTATTTTGGAAATTAGAGTTAAAAAAATTAATACAAAATGTGGGCTAATGATTACTTCTAGTGGAAAGTGAAAAAGGGAAGAGTAAAACAGTCAGATAGTGGTTACCGCCAAGATTCTAGATTTTTGTTGAAAACAGGGCTCACTACATTATACAAAACAACTAAATTTTTAAAAGGAAAAAGGTTAGTCCATGGATTAACACATGGATCATTGCATGTGTCATGAGGTCGGCACAAAAGCTGATCCAATCCCATATACAACTGAAGTCTTGGGACAGGGGTGGACCAGAAGTCAGGGCTGTCGCACAGCACCAGGCTGACGGCCCAGTGGTTCTTCTGCCTATGTGCCAAGGTCGGCCAGGGTCATCCTTCGCAATCTGCAATGCCCAGGTTCTTTTCTAAAACCTTTTCCTCTCGGAATTAAACTCAGCTCAGCCAAAAGAACACGGAAGCCCTGGAGAGGCGCTAGGACCAAGGACAGTGCCCCCATGGACAGCGCCCCGTGGACAGTTCCTACGCGCCTGGACAGCTCCCGCGCCTGGACAGTTCCTGCGCGCCTGGACAGCTCCCGCGCGCCTGGACAGCTCCCGCGCGCCTGGACAGCTCCCGTACGCCTGGACAGTTCTGCGCGCCTGGACAGCTCCCCGAGTCCCGCCTGCAGTAGGCGTGTCTGGGAGGCATTGAGTAGGGGCAGGGCGGGGCAGGCTCAGCGGCGCCCGCCTCCCACGTACCCGCCTGGGGAGATGCGCAGCTGGAGGTGCGCAAGGGCTGGAGACGCGGAAAGCGCACGGAGTGGGGGGTGTGCAGCAGGCGCGCAGGGCATGCAGGGTGCAGGAAGGCACTTGGGGCGCGAAGGGCGCCGGGTGGTGCAGGGGGGAAGCAGGGAGGCACAGGGGTGGGGAGGCATGGGGAGCGGAGGGGCGTGAGGAGAAAAGCAGCGGGGCGGGGCAGGGCGCAGGGGGCTCGGTAGGCGCGGAGCCCAATAGGCACAGAGCCCCAGTAGGCGCGGAGGCGCGGGGAGGCACAGGGGCCGAGGAGGCTCGAAGGGCACGGGGATACGCGGAGGACCGGGTAGACTCGAGAGGCCCAAGAGGCGCAGGAGGAGGGGGCAGGAGACGCTGTGAGGGGCAGCAGGAGGAGCGGGGCGCCACCTAGGAGGCGCGACAAGCCCAGGAGGCAAAGGGTCCTGGGGAGGCACAAGAGGTCCAGGAGGCGTGAGGGACCCAGGGAGACTCGAGAGGCCCAGGAGGCGGGGAGGGCTGCAGGGCGGGGGAGAATGGGGAGGGGAATAGGTTCGGGTGGGGGATGGGGGCAGCCGCATCAGCCAGAGAGGTGCGGCATCTCCTGGCAGCTTCACGGGCCAAGTCTCAAACCTCGTGTCCTGTTCGCATACAG
This sequence comes from Cacajao melanocephalus, assembly GCA_963573385.1. Taxonomy (NCBI): domain Eukaryota; kingdom Metazoa; phylum Chordata; class Mammalia; order Primates; family Pitheciidae; genus Cacajao; species Cacajao melanocephalus. The sequence continues at coordinate 172,221 of CAUYLG010031294.1, read as the reverse complement.
GGTAACCCCTCTGTGCCAAGAGCTCCTGCGGGTCCCTCATAATGTGCGGAGCACATCCTGAAAAGGACGCAAAAAAGGTCCTGGAAGCAGGAAGAGGGACCCAGCCGCGCAGCCATGCTGGTAGCCACTGCAGCCCTTGCTGGTAGATCCCAGGCAAGGCGCACACCCAGCCCTCTCAGGCTTCCTTGCAGCCCAGCAGCCAAGAGCAGACACCGGCGATAGGCTGCAGAGAACCAAGGCCTCCCAGAGAAGGGCCGGGCAGGGACTGGCCCCCAGCCAGCTTCCAAGGCCTGTGCCCAACAGGCCAAGCCTCAGCCTCCCAGCACTGCTGACCCCAATCTCCAAGCCCGCGGGGCTGCCCGCCAGAAGAACCCCTAAGACTCGTTGGCAGAGCCCGCGCAGAACCACATTAGACCAAGCTGGATCCTCTTGCGTGTACAAAGATGTTCGCTGTCTTTCAGCTGCCACGGCTCCCAGTTTGAGGTCACGTCACCCAAGCCTGCCAGATGAACCAAACTTGTAACAGAGGCGGAACCTAAGCGCTCGAGCCGGACTGAGGAGCGGAACTGAATTCAGAAGCGCACACGGCGGGGTAGGATCCAGGATCCAATCAGATCAAGATCCATGATCCAATCAGAGCCCTGACCTCATTGCAAGATCCAATCAGATTGCAGTTCATTACCCTAGGCTTATAAAACCTGAGCCAGCCCGCAGCTTAGTTAGGGAGACAGGTTTGAACATTCCTCCTGTCTCCTGGTGGTACACTCTGCAGCAAACCCCCTGCGCTTCGGTGTTTGGCCTTCCCTGGTGCACAGGTAGACGAGTCCAGTTTGATTTGGTGACACTCTAGGCCATGATCACGGGGCCCACCAGGACACACTCACGAGGCCCTCCAAACCATGCTCACAGGAACCGCCAGGCTGCATATGCGGGCCCTCCACACCACACTGGCTGCACCCCCCCGTACCACAGCTTCAGGTTCTCCAGAACCCCCACAGAGACCTCGGTGCCAGCCAGGCCACACGGCCCAGCATTCCAAGTCGCACTCACTAGACCCTCCCGGACCACTAGGCCACACCTCCGAAAGCTCCACAGAGGCTTGCCAGGGCCTTCCACACCTCGCTAGCCAGGCCGCACCTTGGAGCCCTCCAGGCCATGTTCTCACCTGCACCACCACGCCTGGCTGCACGGACCCACAGATGCAGCTCAGTCAGACCACCAAGTCGCGCTCTGCGGGCCCACAGGCCTCACCTCCAAACCCCACAGTGACTCAGCCTCCTTGAAGCTACAAAGCCTGGTAGTCTGACTTCACAGGCAGCCCTCCCGCCATGGTAATTAGAACCTATGAGGCAGACAGAGAATCCTTCCTGTGCTACTTCCTGATGGGCTCAAGCAAGTTTCTCCTCTCTCCCCTGCACCACCCACTTATCCTTTCCTTCAACATACACTATTCATGCTATTTTGCCAAATTAAAAAAAAAAAAATCCAATTTTTTTACCTCCAGCTATCTGCTTCTCTATTTATATGGACACTCTCTTAAAAAGAGATTTATTTTCTTGCTACTACCAACACACTCCTTGGCTACCCCTCTTGTCCCCTGAACTGGGTGTTCCCCCACAGAGACACACAGCTCACTCCCTCAACTCTAAGTCTTTACTTACATGTCACATTCTCAGTGACACTTATCCTATTTAATGTCCTTGCCCACACACCCCTAAGCCCCAGTACTCCTGACTACCCTTCCTTTCCTTTTTCATAGCAGTCATCACAGTTTAACATACTACTTAGCTTATTTTTTTCATCTGTCTTCCACCCTACTAAAATGTAAGCTCCATGAAAAAAGAGATTCTTGACTGTTGTAGCAACTGATTCAATCCCAGTACCTAAACCAGTACCTGCACATGACTGGTAGTCAAATATTTATTATAAACATTAACTGTTGGCTATGGTTTAATATAATGTATACATATAATTTTAGATATGATTTAACCAAGTAAATAAGAAGAAAATACACTATAAATTATTGAACCATACCCATACAGTAGATTGTTCCAGCATATTTGCCACAATAAACAATGCTACAAAAAACCTTTTGTACAAACATCTACATAGAGTACTATTTATTCTATTGGTTTGAGTCACAAAAGATTATGTGAATATATGTTTTAAAATGTAACAGGTATTGCCAGAATATCAGGAAAGACCATAAATCAGATAAAAACATGACTTATATACAAAACTCAACCAGGTATCATCTTAAATAGCCAACAGAATTCTAGGTTTTAAGAAAATAAAAGAACAAAAGACTTAAGAGGAAAAGACATTTTCACATCCTATCAGTTAAAGAGATGAAAAATACAATCCAGTGATCAATCCAGATGCCTGCTGTAGATTTCTGTGAGTGCATACAAGAATCAGACACTATAAAATCACTGGAAGTTAGGAGCCAGGCTCTTCAGAGTAAATGAATCACCTGGAAAAGCAACTATAATCGGACTCACTGTGACCTGCCTGGTCACTAACAAAAAGCCAAACAGAATTCCAGGCTCTGGTGGCAACCTCAATTAACACTGTTCCCTAGTCAGTATATTACCTCAAGTAAAATGGGCTGGTAACAGGCTTCCTAAACCTCAGAAGATTAATTAAATTAAAATCATCATATTAATATTTGGTGTGTTGGAATGCAAACATATTTGGTATTTTTACTGCAATGCTTAATATAAACTCCAATTCAAAGTTTATAACTCAGCAATTGATTTAGAATATCTAAGAGAATTTTAGATTTATTATAACTAGTAAATATGTAAGATTAAATATATAATAATACTGATAAATTTGTAAGAATTATTGTTACACTGAAATTTTAACTGTTAAACCAGACATCTGAGGTACTTGAAATCAAATACAGTTAACCCTTGAACTACACAGGTCTGAACTTCACAGGTCCACTTACATACAGATTTTCTTTCACCTCTCTAACCCAAGAACAGCAAAACCAGTCCCTTCTCTTCCTCCTACTCACCCTACGCAATGTGAAGATGACGAGGATGAAACCTTTATATGATGATCCACTTCCACTTAATGAATAATAAACATATTTTCTCTTCCTTATGATTTTTTTTTTCCTGAGACAGGGTCTCTTACCTAGGTGGGGGAGTACAGTGGCCCGATCACAGCTCACTGCAGCCTCAACCTCCTGGGCTCAAGCAATCCTCCTCCCTCAACCTCCCAAGTAGCTGGGACTACAGGCATGCACCACTATGCTTGGCTAATTTTTTTATTCTTTGCAGAGACAGGGTTCCACTATGTTGTCCAAGCTGGTCTCAAACTTCTGGGCTCAAGTGATCCTCCTACCTCAGCCTCCCAAAGTGCTATGATTTCAGGTGTGAGCCACCACACCCGGCCTCATTTTCTTACTATTTTCTTTCCTTTAGCTTACTTTATTGTAAGAATACAGTATATAATACATATAACATGCAAAATATGTGTTAATTGACTATTTATGTTACCAGTAAAAGCTTCCCATTGCTTCCCATAACAGTAGGCTATTAGCAATTAAGGTTAGAAGGAGTCGAAAGTTAAACATGGATTTTCAACCATGCAGGGGGTTGGTCCCCCCAAGTCTAGTGTTGCTCAAGTATCAAATATATATATAAAATGTATAAACCACTCTAAAATGTGAAGATAATTAGGTTGCAAATGGGACCAAATATTGTTCACAGGCCCTATAAAAATGATGGCTAACATCTGCTAAGATTGATATATGCAATAATATCATTTGCCTAAGGAAAAACTAACAAATGATTTTTAAAAATTTCTTCTGAGCTCCTTGGATGTGCAGGTAATTTATGATTCTTTAAGTTAAAATAATGTAATATTGTTTAAACCGGCATTAAGGTCTTAATATTTGTTTCTTACTATAAAAAATTTTAGGGCAGAAGTCCCCAACCTTTTTGGCACCAGGGACAGGTTTCATGAAAGACAATTTTTCCATGGACTTGGGCGGAGGGGTGGAAAGGGATGGTTTTGGGATGATTCAAGCACATTACATTTACTGTACCCTTTATTTCTATTATTATTACATTGTAATATACACTGAAATAATTATACAACTCACTATAGTGTAGAACCAGTGGAAGCTCTGAGCTTAGTTTCCTGCAACTAGATGGTCCCATCTGGGGGTGATGGGAGACAGTGACAGATCATCAGGCATTAGATTCTCATAAGGGGCCACAACCTAGATCCCTCACATGTACAGTTCACAATAGGGTTCGCACTCCTATGAGAATCTAATGCTGCCACTGATCTATTAGGACACAGAGCTCAGGCAGTAGTGCAAACAATGGGGAGCGGCTATAAATACAGATGAAGCTTCACTCTCACCCGCACGCCACTCACCTGCTGCTGTGCAGCCCAGTTCCTAACAGGCTACAGACCAGTACCAGTCTGTGGCCTGGGGGCTGAGGACCCCTGCTTTAGGGCACTTTAAAACTCACACCAACTATTATCTCCCCAAAAGGATTTAGAGACAACCATCTTCCTACAGCAACATATAAATAAATGTGCCCATTTCCAGGCTCCTTGCCAGCACTCTATGATTCAACCATTTAAATTTCTGCCAACTTAATCGAAGAAAAATGGGATCTCCTAACTGTTCTAATTTGCATTTATACCTGGTGATGCGGCTCGGCTCTGTGTCACCACCCAAATCTCATGTTGAATTGTGATTCTGAGTGTTGGAGGTGGGGCCTGTTGGGAGGTGATTGGATCATGGCGCTGGTTTCTAATGGTTCCGCACCATCCCCAAATGCTGCCTCATGATAGAGTTCTCACGAGATGTGCTTGTTTAAAAGTGTGTAGCATCTCCCCACCCCACTCCTGTTGCCATGCGAAGAAGCTGCCTGCTTCCCCTTCACCTGCTACCACGATTTTAAGTTTCCTGAGGCCTCCCCAGCCATGCTTCCTATACAGCCTTCGGAACTATGAATCCAACCTCTCTTCTTCATAAATTACCAAGTACCAGGTAGTTCTTTATAGCAATATGAGAAAGGACTAAGACACCTGGCTTACTATTGAAGTTGTATTGACCATCTAGATTTCTTCTTTTGTGAACTGCCTGTTCTTTGACTTTGCCATTTTTCTCCTAGGTTGTCTTTCTTACCAATTTCTAAGAAAAGCTCTCACCCTAATTGTACATTGGCATACATGCTGCAAATATTTTCCCAGTCTAGCATATGTCTTTTGTCTTTAGAACACCTCTTAGTCATTAAAAGATATGTAGTCAGAAATGTTCCTCTTCTCCTGTATGGCTTTCCAAGTTTCCTTAAGGAAGGCTCTTCCAGATTATATCTCTGTTACTAATTTTTTTTCAATGTTCTATTGTCTTTTTACTTTCAAATCTTAACTGAGCTGTAATTTCTGTATGTGATCTAGGATTGAACTTTGTTTCATAAGAGACAACAGCTACTTACACCCAATTTTTTGGTTGTAAGTTCCCTGAAGTTATCTTAAGTTCCCGTCTATATTTGGATCTATTGCTATACTAGCTCTTCTGTTCCTCTGATCTGCTGGGAGCTCCAGTTCTTGTGGTTGTTTTGAAGGTTCACATTTTTTCCTTTCTAGCAAGATCAAAAAAAGTTCATTTCTCAGATATCCTCTCAGAGCCACACATTCAGATCTCCTATCCTGGTCTCCATTTCAGCTCCAATCTGTCTGATGTGACCCCATGACTCACGTTAACAACACAGCCCTGAGTGAGTACACAGGCTCTAGAGCTGGCCTGTCTGCATTCAAACCCATAACCACACCACTTCTGGCAAGATGCTCATTGTGGAAAGCTGAAGTAACTCCATTCTGGAGGCCAATCAGCCCTGCTGACTTCTGATTAACCCCAGTTCCAGGAAGTCCCTCAAGATTTTCAGTTTATCTACTATTCCTCGTGTAAGAGAAGGTACTTATCACGACTCCTCCCCTTAGGTCAAAAAACTGACTTCATTTTTCCTACACATCCCTTCTAAACTACCCCTTCCCTATGGTGTATGAGCCCTTGGTCTAGGGTAGGTAATGGCACAGGGATCCATCTCATCTCATGACTTCTTGAGATGTGGCTTCTATTTGTTAAGTCCCTAGTAAATGTTTCATTCTGAGAAACTTGGTGTCAGCCTCTTTTTTTGGCCTCTCAACTTTCTCAGACTTCGGGGGAAGATTTGCATAGACCTGTCCATTGCAGAACACAGATCCATTTTGTGCTTCAGTTTCTTCATTTATAAAATGAGGGAAATGAAATCACCTACTTTAAAGGATTGCCCAATGAATTAAATGAGATATTTTACTTTAAAACATTAGGCCTAGCACATGAATGCACAACAAATTTAGGTATTTTTATTGTATATACAAATTATATTTGATTCAGGATTATCCCTATGCTACTGTCAATGTCACCCTCATTCACTCATACAATTTGCTCTCTCCAGTTGAAGAAACGGAGCTGTTACTAATAGTCCTCAAAGTATTTATGATGACCCCCTCTGGAAGTTTCAAGCTCTGGGAAAGGGATCTATCATGTGTATCTGGGGGGGGAAATGAGATTGGAAACTGCTGGTTTATAAAAGTATTATCATCAACTTAACCTGTAAGTTAGTTGTTAGTCATCTAGTTATCTCTGGTATCTCCCCTGTAAGCATCCTTTCCTATTCCACCGGGCCAGCTTCCCCAAAACAACTTCCGTCACAACACCTCCCCCATTACCATCACCAAAGGTCTGTAATGGATCCACTCCCTACCAGAACATATCAACTCTCCTCCTCCCTGGCTTTCAAAGCCCACAGAACTTGGTCAAACTCTGTCCACAAACTTTGTCCAGTGGGGCCAAGCTCACAAATTATCCTTCAAGTAACTTGACTCCATCAGGCATCAGTCTATGTGGTATTATACTATACTATACTATACTACCATAAACTCAAGACACACTTTTGTTAGCCAAATATATTAAAGTATTATAATAAAATCAAGAAGAAAGCTACTTTTCCTTATTTCTGAACACCTACATAACACTGGCCAACAACAGGCTTACTTGCGGCCTTTCTCTGAGTTCTCAAAAAAGCATCATGAGGAAACTGGCCATCTCACCTGTCAGTTTCCTACGTATATCACCAAAGGATAAAATTTGTCAGATCCACAAATTCACAACAACCTGGTGCTTTCTCAGATCTCAATCCTAGGCCTCAAATCCCTCTCACCAGGTTTTTCGGTCTGGATCATCTCTCTGCAGAAAGAGAGGGAAATCAAACAGGAGGTAGGGCTCAACCAGCAGATGTTGCACTGCTTTATCTTCTTACTCTAAATATTGCTTTCTACAAAGCTCTTTTAGCTGTGTTTAGGAATTTCCTTGCAAAATGACAAGTGGGGTTTCTTTTGTTTCGAGACAGCTGAACAGGGTTGTTGGAGGCCAGTTCTCAGAAAGAAGAACCCGAGTTACAAGTGAGCAACCAACACTGGAATGGAGTATCAAGTGGAGAGTACTGGAGCCTAGCGGAGAACCCCTGGGATGACACCAGGGCAAAAAAAAAAAAGAGAAGGAAACAAGAGGCTGGCAGAGAGTGGCTAGGAGCCCTGAGAGACGTGGTATTACTTGAAAGGCGCGGCGGGAATGCTGCTACTGCCCCTTGCCCCTGTGGCCAACTGCTAGTACACAAACTGTGGGAGAGCTTTTCTGCCCTCACAAACCCAAACACTGCATGCAGGCAGGAATTTGGGGACTTCCTGAGGGCATTACATCAGACTAACACTTGTGCCAGGTTGCTCACCTTCCCATGGACCTGGGTGGTAGCAGGCATCATACTAAGAGCACAGCCCTTGGAGGATTGCCTGGGGAAGCTCAGCACTGATGTCTCCATACTGCCAGAGCCCCTGAAGACATTCCTCGGCACCTGCTGGGACTGCAGCAGCCATACAGGGCTGGCTGGACCCAGGGGAGCTACAGGGTTCCCAGAGGCCTACCCTTGAGGAGTGCTGCTCCTAAGGGAAGAAAGAGGGCAGCACATCAAGGGGGCAGCCCTTGGGACAAGGGAGACCAGAGCATGCACTTTTCTGTGCCCAAGAGCATGGCTTGTGGGCTGAGAGTGACTGTACCACCTCCAGCGAAGACAAGGGTGCTGTACTCAGCTCTGCAAGGGAGGCGTATGGTTCCACCCCAGGACCCAGGTGGTCTCAGTGCTTGGACACGGATGTGGAGAGTGGGACTACTCCTCCCCCACCCTCCACCCACTGCTGTGGGCACAGTCGTGGCTACTTCCACAGGTTGGCACATGCACACCGGACAGTGGCCATTCTGGGGCTACTAGGGGCAGCTGCATTTCCACTGGCAGTGTGCCCACTGGGCCAGGACTTGCATGAAAGGTGGGGCCCCACCCTCTCTACACGAAGCCACAGCATTCCTGCAGCAAAGAGCAGGAGAGCTGCAAATCTGTGTGCTTTGGGTGGAGGGAGGAGGCTCCCTGAAGAAGACATGTTGGTAGTAAGCCATGGGACAGGTGTCTCTCATGGCACTCACTACACTGCAGCCTGAGACAGACAGCAATATTCTCGTGTTCTGAATGTCCCTGGCACCAGGACAGGGGTTGTGACAGAGAGGCAGACTGTGCTCCCACCTGCCAAGGCCATGGAGCCCCCACACCTCCCCATGGACACCTTGGCACCTTCTACAGGGCTCCCCCTGTATCGCCGTTAGGGCTCCTTGAGCCACTGGAGTATCCAAGAGCAGAACTGGCAGTTCAATTCTATCCAGCTTAGTCCCCCACTCAGGGGCTGAGCAGGGAGCTCGGGCCACTGTGCATTCCACAGACCACTCTACTGCCTGAAAGCAACAGAGCTTCACCCATAAACAAAGGTCACGCATAGATCCATCACATTCCACTGCAGCTGGCTTTTACCCATAAATACCACCTGCTGTCCTGCCGCAAGTGCAAATCAACAGAGAACAAGATGAACTTCCTGAGAACTCTGCCTTCCAGGCCCAGCGGGAGACAGTGAGGAGCCTGCCCACACACCCAGCACATCGCTACTGTTACAAGCAATTGAGAAAACTATCACAAACAGGCCATCTATAACCAAGAAACTCAGAGTCTTTGCCACTGAAAGCACCCAGAACTGAAGTTAAACAGCCATATACAACATACGTTATATTCACATTCTCGAGGGAAAAAAAATTCTGCCAAGCTAAAGTAAATTCAAAAATAAAGAAGAGATAGTTTATCCAGATGAGAAGGAAGCAGAATAACAACTCTAGAAGTATTTTAAAAAAGAAAAAGAAAGTGCTGCAACACCCCCAAAGGCTCACACTAACTCTCCAGCAGTGGACCCTAACCAAAATGAAATCCTTGAAGTATCAGATAAGGAATTCAAAATACTGATTTTAAATAATCTCAGTAAGATCTAAGAGAAAGTGGAAAACCCAACACAAAGAAATCAGAAAAGGCCGGGCGCGGTGGCTCACACCTGTAATCCCAGTACTTTGGGAGGCCGAGGCGGGCAGATCACAAGGTCAAGAGATCGAGACCATCCCGGCCAACATGGTGAAATCCCGTCTCTACTAAAAAAATACAAAAAAATTAGCTGGGTATGGTGGCGCACGCCTGTAGTCCCAGCTACTCGGGAGGCTGAGGCAAGAGAATTGCTTGAACCAGGGAGGCAGAGGTTGCAGTGAGCCGAGGTTGTGCCACTGCACTCCAGCCTGGCACCTGGTGACAGAGTAAGACTCTGTCTCCAAAAAAAAAAAAAAAAAAGAAATCAGAAAAACAACACAGGATCTAAATTAAAATTTTACTAGAGATAGTTATTTTTTAGAAAACCAGACAGAACTTCTAGAAATGAAAAATTCATTGCAGAAATTACAAAATACAGCTGAATGCTTTAACAGCAGACTAGACAAGCAGAAAAGAGAATCTAAGAGTTTAAAGACAGGTTTGAATTAACCCAGTCAGACAAAAGGTATGAAACTCACAGATCTTATAAAACAATTACACAATTGGCACTAAAAAGCAACTACTTAACAACACTACCACAGAAACAAAATCTCACATATCAATATTAACTTTGAACATAGATTAAATCCTTTACATAAAAGATACAGATTGGTGAACTAGATTTTTTTTAAAAACGATACAACCATATGCTGTTTACGGAAAATTACTTAACTGATAAAAACAAAGAGTCAAGGTAAAGAGGTAGTAAAAGATATTCCATGCAAAAAGAAACCAAAAGTGAGTAGGAGAAGCAATACTGAGATAAAATAGACTTCTAAATCAACAATAGTTTTAAAAAAAGACCATTAAATAATGATAAAGAAATCAATTCAACAAGATATAACCATCCCAAATATAAATGCACCCCATACCAAAGTACTCAGATTCATAAAATAATTACCACTAGACCTAAGAAGAGATAGACAGCAATGTAATAATAATGAGAGACACCTCACTGATACTACTAGAAAGATCGAGAGAAAATTAATAATAAAACACTGAACTTAAATTGGACTCAGGATTAGATGGGCCTAAAAGACATTTAAAGAACATTCTACTCAACAACCACAGGATATACATTCCTCTTAGTGTATGGAACACTCTCCAGGATAGACCCTATGTTAGGCCACAAAACAAGTCTCAATACATTTTTAAAAACTGAAATCATATTAACTATCTTCCCAGATGACAGAGGAATAAAACTAGAAATCAGTTCCAAGAGACATTCTCAAAACTACAAACACATGAACATTAAACAATCTGCACCTGAATAACCTTTGGGTCAATGACAAAGTTAGGATGAAAATATAAAATATTTTTGGAATGAATATAAATGGAGACCCAATAGACCAAAACCTCTGGAATATAGCAAAGCAGTGGTAAGAGGAAAGTTTACAGCACTAAATGCCTACATAAAAAAGAAAGATCACAAATTAATGACCTAATGTAATCCTCAAGGCACTAGAAAAAAAAGAACAAAGCAAACTGAAACTTAACAGAATAAACAACAAAGATCAGAGCAAAACTAAATGAAACTAAGACCAAAAAAAAAAAAGCAACAAATCAACATAACAAAGTCAGTTATTTGAAAAGATAAACAAAATCAATGGACCACTACTCAGATTAACAAAAAAGAGACAATTCAGATAAACACATTCAGAAATGAAAGCAGACATTACAACTGATACTACAGAGAGACAAAAGATCATCAGAGGCTACTATAAACATCTCTACATTCAAAAACTGGAATACCTAGAGGAAACGGATATATTCCTAGAAACATAAAACCTCCCAATATTGAATCGGAAAAAACAGAAATCCTGAAAAGTCCAATAACAAGCAGTGAGATTTAGTAAGTAATTTTAAAATATCCCAAGAAAAAGCACAAGGCCAGACAGATTCATAGCCAAATTCTACCAAAGGTACAAAGAACTGGTACCAATCCCACTGAAACTGTTCCCTGAAATAAACAAAAAAAAAAATCAAGGAGGAGGGAATCCTCCCTAACTTGCTCTATGAAGCCAGTAACACCCTGATATCAAAGCGAGGCAAGGACACAACAAAAAAGTAAAACTAGGGGCCAATATCCCTGAATTCAGATGCAAATATCATGGCCTAGAAGATTTAGTATTGTTAACATGACCACACTGCCCAAAGCAATCTGCAGATAAAATGCAATTCTTATCAAAGTACCAGCGTCATTTTTCACAGAATTAGAAAAACAATCCTAAAATTCATATGGAGCCATATAAATATCCGGAGCCTGAATAGTAAAAGCAACAGTAAATAAAAAGAGCAAAGCTTGAGGCATCATGTTACCTGACTTCAAATCATACCTGAAGGCTATAGTAATCAAACAGCATGGTACTGATATAAAAATAGGTGCGTAGATCAATGGAACAGAATAGTGAATCCAGAGTCAAAGCCGCATACTTAAAACCGATTAATCTTTGACAGAGTTGACAAAAACATAACACTGGGGAAGGGACACCCTATTCAATAAACGGTGCTGCGAAAACTGGGCAGCTATATGCAGAAGGATGAAACTAGATCCATATCTCTCACCATATACAAAACTTGGAGACTTAAATGTAAAATCTGAAACTATGAATATTCTAGAAGAAAACCCAGGAAGCACTCTCCTGGACACTGGCCTAGACAAAGATTTCATAACTAAAACCTCAAAAGCAAATGCAACAAAACAAAAATAGACAAATAAGATTTAACTAACCTAAAAAGCTTCTGCACAGCAGAGTAAACAGAAAACCTACAGAATGGCTGAAAATATTTGCAAACTGTGCATCTGACAAGGGGCTAACATCCAGAATCTACAAGGAACTCAAACAATTAAATAAGAAAAAAAGAACCCCTTTAAAAAGAGGGCAAAGGACATGAACAGACATTTCTCTAAAGACATACAAACGGCCAACAAGCATATGTAAAAATGTTCCACATCACTAATCATCAGAGAAATGCAAATTAAAACCACAAAGAGATACCAACTTATACCCACTGAAATGGCAATCATTAAAAAGTCAAAAAGCAAAAGATGTTGGCAAGAATGTAGAAAAATGGGAACACTTACATACTGTTGGTGGGAATGTAAATTACGATATCCTCTATGGAAAACAGTACAGAGATCTATCAAAGAACTAAAAACAGAACTACCATTCCATCCAGCAATCAATCCCACTACTATTTACCTGAAGGAAAAAAATCATCACGTCAGAAAGATACCTGCACTCACATGTTTATCACAGCACTATTCACAATTGCAAAGATATGGAATAAACCTAAGTGTCCATTAACAGATGACTAGGTAACAAAAATGTGTGTGTGGGGGTGTGTGTGTGGGTGTGGGTATGTGTCATTTCATTCTTTTTTATGGCCAAATTCCACGCCTTGGCCATACAAAAGAATCAAATCACATGTTTGGCAGCAACATGAATTCAACAATAGGCCATTATCCTAAGTGAAATAACTCAGAAAGATAACATCAAATACCACATGTTCTCATTTATAAGTATGAACTAAATAATATATACATATGGACGTGGATAGTGGAATAATAGATACTGGAGACTCAGAAAGGTTAGGGGGTGAGGAATTAGAAATGAGTACAAGGTACATTATTTGGGTGACTAAAAACTCAGATTTTCGACTAAGCAATATATCCATGCGACAAAACTGCACTTGAACTGCCAAATCTATAAAAATATAAAAACGTAAAAAACACAAAACAAAATGACAGACAGAGCTACCACAGTAAGCTTCCCTCACAAACCCAAAAGCCTACCTAGCATCCTCTTCTAGTTACCAGACGGTCCCCAGTCATATCATCTCCATGTCATGACCACCCACCGTGGTCAATCTCATTATTCCAACTGCCTTAGTGAAAGGTCACCACGGACATTCATGTTGCCAAACCCAAGGGCAATGCGTTCCGCTTTTCTGTCTGCCCTGCATCCCCTCCTTCTGGCATCTTCCCTGACCCCACTCCATGTAACCTGGTGCTATCAATCCACTTGGACTCATATTCTTCACAGAAGGCAACTGATCCTGACCCAAAAGGTATACATTTGAGGAAATGAAATGAACCCTAGGAAAGAAGGGGCTGCACCTTTTTCTCTGAGACTGCCAATCCTCAGGACACTTTAACCTTTAATGTAAGCCTAATGCCAGTTACTATCTTTGACTATGCAGACACACTGTCTGGGAACCACAGCCAAAACTGGAAGGTACAAAGGAGTGGGAGTGGGAGAGCAATACAGGAAATGGGGGGATGGGGGGAATGAAAAAACAGGGTTTAAGAAAAATGTGAGTGAGAAGGGAGAGTCTTCTAGCAAACATCTTTCAATATCAAATACACATCTACATAATTCTCCATGACTGTCTGCATAGTATCCACTAGACAGAACTAAACTACTTTTAGCTCATACTAGACATTCAAATTGTTATGATTTTTAACTACTAAAAAAATGTGTATTATGTATTATAAACATTTACAATTTCTAAATGTTTGTAATTTTTGTATAGGCATATACATATAGCTAGACACAGTCATTTTTGCAAAATTGGGGAATCGTATTGCCAGTCCAGTAATTTAAGGGTAGTTTTACTTACCCACTGAATGAAAGTTGCCTGTCTTCAGGTCATGCATACAAACAGCACTTGATGACCCGCACTGGGCAATATCCATACTTCCACAGACGTTGATTTTATAAAGAACATTATTTTTGGTATCAACAGCTTCCCATGTATAACTGGAAAGGAAGAAAAACAACTTGTCACTGTCACTGATTTACCAATAATTAAACTCTACTCTCTAGTTTTACTCAAGCCACATTTGCTTAAAACTACCACAAACTAGAAGATACACTTTCCTTAGCCAAAAACACTAAAATTCAAGTATGTTAAGTTGCAAAGACGCCAGGGCAGAAACTACTAACACCATCTGTCTCTTGTTAAATCCACTCTGAAGCCACCTCAGGACTCAAAGACCATTAAAATAAAAAAAATCCTACCATTAATTTAAGAATATCAACTCAGATCAACGTATTAGTCTGTTCTCATACTGCTAATAAAGACATACTGAAGACTGGGTAATTTATAAAAGAAAGAGGTTTAATTGACTCATAGTTCAGCATGGCTGGGGAGGCCTCAGGAAACTTACAATCATGGCAGAAGAGGAAGCAAACCTGTCCTTTTTCAGCAAGGAGATGTGCAGAGCAAAAGGGGAAAAAGCCCCTTATAAAACGATTGGATCTCGTGGGAACTCACTCATGATCACGAGAACAGCATGAGGGTAACTGCCCCCATGATTCAATTACCTCCCACCAGGCCCCTCCCACAAGACATGAAGATTATGGGAACTACAATTCAAGATGAGATTTGGGTGGAAACACAGCCAAACCATATCAATCAGTAATTGCTCAAAATTCATGCTGAATATAAGACAGCAATAGCCTTTCCAATCACACCAAAATGCTGAAACCAAAGGATTTTTAACTATTTTATTAAAAAAACTTGCTATGGCATGAAAGGCAGCTCCACTTCTGCTTTTACCTTTTACAGCTACAGTTTAGATCTCAATTCGCAAGACAGAGCTGTGCAGTGAGTCAACCATCAGATTCAAAATCACACAAAATTCACTACACCAAGCATTAACACTCATTGTTCAAACTTCTGGCAAAGCAGAGAGTAAGCAATTGCTAATGCACCAAGCAGTATAGTTGGGACAAAGTAGGTGGTTTGCCAGTTCTGTGAAAACAATTATCCCCAAATGTCTACTCTTCCCTTGGAGAATGTTTCGTTCATTTTGTAAAATGAGGATCATCTCATCAGCAAGAGTAAAAACAAAGAAGGAAGTGACTTAAATGTCCTTGCAAAATACAAAAATAAAGGCCAGGCCAGTAGCTCATGCCTGTAATCCCACTTTGACAGGCCGAGGCCAGAGGACCACTTGAAGCCTGGAGTTTGAGGCCAGCCTGAGCAACACAGCAAGATTCCGTATCTCTACCAAAATCTAAAAAAAACATTAAATTTTAAATGCAAACACTGTTGTTTAACTCAACAGTATTAGTAAAAGGAAGGACAATAAGTTAAATCAGAATTGCTTAGGCTAGGCCCACCCGGGAGTTACAGAGTGCCTAGGGATAAGACCACCATATTTATCTACCAAACAGTGTTATCTACCCTATGCAGTACTCCCTTGAGGACAGAAGCACTCCCTCACAGAAGGAGCCGTCCACTTCCCACAGCTCCCTTCCACAGTGCACCAAGGCAACGACTCAGCACAAAACCACCCACCAGGCCGCCCACAACATGCCTCTCTTCCATGACTCTGAACTAGTTCCAGCAATGGAGGAGCCATAGCAGCCCTGTTGGGTTAACCGGAAGACAAGACACCAAGAACTCCTAGGTCTGGGAACCCATCACACACCTGCCAAGAAACCAAATCACATACATAGGCCTTCAAAAGCTGGGAGACCTGGAAGGTCTGATGGCCGCTAAGCGGCTACAAACCTGAAGAACAGGCTGGGGTACTTAGGGGCCCAGCCTTTGGGTGACACCCTTGGGGTGTTAATCCTCAACTCGGCTTCTTCATCAAGAACATGGTAAGGGTTATCTCCTAGAGTCAGGATGATTCAAGGACATGAGAAAATAACCCAAGTATTAGCAGGCACAGAGAAAAATCATCAGTAAAGGCTTGTTTCCTTTGCCCTTCATTATCCTTTATTCATGTGTTTCACAGGTATTTCTTAAGTACTTACTGTGGGAGGCACAGGAGAGTACAGCCATGAACAAAACAGACAAAGAGGCCCTGCCCTCTTGGAGTGTATATTCTAGATTGCAGGATACAAAATAAACAAGTAAATAAAGACTTGGCTAACTCAGGAAAAATGCTCATCTCTTATTCAGGAGCCATGACTAGTTTCTCCAGGATACCAGAGACAAACTTCAAGACGCAGCAGTGGCATCATTAAAGTATTTCACAATCCTAAAGTGCATGACAGTGGTACATAAAGGTGTCATTTAAAATGAGTTAACTGGTAGGAATCAACACTAAAGAGATCCACACAGTACCTAAAATGCTATCCTTTTTTTTAACAAAAATCCACCATTTTTGCAAAGGGGATATTTAAATAAGGTAAATGTAAAAAGTGTGTGTGCTTGGGGAGCAGAAACATTAAAAAAAAAAAAAGAATAAAATCAGGTATACTGTCCTGATAATCTAGAAATCAGGATTGCTAGAAAGAAAAGTGTTGCTCTACTCAATTATATTCTTTCCTCTATTTGAATTTCATACTTGTTTTGTCAAGATTTATCAAATGAAGGTGGTTGTGGGAGTAGGAAAGGAGGATCCTATGAAAGTACTTGAACACTGACTTTTTTCAGGGGGTTGATTTAACCACTCAGCACAAGACAGCCCTCCTCCAGGCCTGGCAACCTCAATGCCATTCAAACCCATCAGCAGCACTTGGGGTTGAAGGCACCAATATTTGAGTTCTTAGTCACAACTTTAAAATGAAGAATGGTCACAGCAGGTTTCTAAACTTCACTACAAAGACACCTGCAAGCTGTCAGTACTTGAAACATTCTGATGTTTCCATGGACATTATGTGTCCTTTAAAACAAGCTAATGTCTCACAACTGTAATCCCAACACTTTGGGAGGCTGAGGCAGTCGGATCACCTGAGGTCAGGAGTTCAAGACCAGCCTGACCAATATGGTGAAACCCTGTTTCTACTGAAAATACAAAAATGAGCTGGGCGTGGTGGCATGCGACTGTAGTCCCAACTACTGGGCAGGCTGAGGCAGGAGAATCGCTTGAACTGGGGAGGTGGAGGTTGCAGTGCCACTCCAGCCTTGGTGACAAAACAAGACTCCATCTTAAAAAAAAAAAAAAAAAAAAACGAATACGCCTATCCTCTAGTATAAGTAAGAGCTCATAAACAGTCATGTGGTTGAAATAATCTCTCTGAAAATTTATAAGAGCATTCCCAAAACTACTACGTACTCTGGTATGCGCCCTGGTTAAACTATCATCTAGATATGCTTCCACTAAGCATTTTTAAAGACTATTTCATAACGAACTTGAAAATCATATAATTACCTGATATCAAGTTTTAAGAAATCACATGTTTGAAACGAAATGATTCTAAATTTCTTTCCAGATTAAAGGCCAAGCCACCAGCATGGCCTAAGCTAAAATCATTCTTAAAACTAAATTGGTATTAAAGTTTAAAAGCACCATGATCACATTATAGAACTGGAGAACAGCTTCAGAAGCAGTGAAATTACTACAGTCTAAATAAAATGTAATGATATCTTTGAGGAATAATAATTTTTTTGTCTGAAAGTTTTTCTATGAGAAAATTCTCTACCTGAAGTGAACATGTACAGCCAGAATTAGGAAACTATTCCACAACAGTATGGTTTATTTAACAGTCAAGCAAATGAAACCATTCAGCTGAGATTCTCAGAAGAAGCTTACATTCCAGACTAAATTATCTGAGCTTACGCAAGTAAAGACTTAAGAAAAAAACCGACAAGAAAAAAGAGATCAACATATTCAATCAAAGAGAAAACTAAGCTGTAATATTAAGACTTTAAATGTTAGCAACAAACAAGCTTCTGGAAGAAAGTATCTACAAGCTGTGTGGAAACGCAGTCTTCACTCAAACACACACACACACACACACACACACACACACACACACGTGTGAATACATTTGCTGAAAGAAAGAACTTCAGTGGCTCATGCCTGTAATCCCAGCACTTTGGGAGACCAAAGTGGGAAGATCATTTGAGGTCAAGAGTTTGAGACCAGTCTGGCCAACATGGTGAAACCCCAACTCCACTTAAAAAATACAAAAATTAGCCAGGCGTGGTGGCGTGTGCCTATAGTCTAGCTACTCAGGAGACTGAGGCACAAGAATAGCTTGAATCCAGGAGGTGGAGATTGCAGTGAGCCAAGATCCCACCACTGTACTCCAGTCTGGGTGACAGAGTGAGACTCCACCTCAAAAAAAAAAAACAAAAAAAAAACAAACCTTCTTCAGCAGGATAGGTAGGAAATGTATTCTATCTCGACTGAAGGAAACCAGCGGGACACAAAGGACACAGGAGGTGGAGCCAAGAGAATTGTAAAGGCCCACAAAAGCGGCTTGTCCACTGGAAACAACCCAAGATCCCTGCCCATTGTCGCAGCCTTGCAAAATTCAGTTACCATCCTCAAGGGAGGCAGCCTAATTTCAGTCAGAATCGCTCTTGTGGATGCAAAACCATCTGTGCAAGAACCTTGGTTCTTCAAAACCATCACTCTGGGACAGAGAATTTTCTAGAAAATTAGCAAAAATAAGTAAAATCCTTGCTATTCTATGTCATTTTTCAGAGTGTAAAACAGCTAGGCAATGGTCTCTCTCTAATTCTTAAAAAATCCAAATGCATTCCACAGCCAGCCTGACAGCTGGAGATACACACACGTGCAGCAGCAACTCCTCCAGACCGTGCTCCCCCACCGAATCCACAGCTCTGGCGCTAGCTGCAGTGGCACTTCCTCAGTGATGGCATATTCTGAGGTGTCTGTTATCCCCAACAACACCATCACTCTGGGACAGGAATGCCCTCCCTGGATCAACGACTGGCAGATGCAGGATCAGTATCTATCGATGGCTTCAGAAGGAAACTGGCCAGTGGCTAAGAATGCATGACAGCAAGGCTCTCATCCACACAGCTAATATGGGAGCCAAATCCGCCGGCAGAGCTTGACACCATTATCCAACCCTCCCAAGTTCCTCAGCTTGAAGCCAAAGATCCCAGGGCTCGGAAGGTGAAGAACTTGCCCAACATCACAGAAAAACAAAGTGAAGAATAAACCCAGGCAGTGTGAGACCCAACAGTGAATCCTTAACCACTTAGGTAAACAGCTTCATTTAGTTTCCATTTAAATAAATGGTTTTAACTTTTCAGAAGACATTTAGTTTCAGTTACAACACAAAAACTGGCAAAACATTCCACAAAACTTCAGTTTAAATCTTGTCACAATAAATGCCATTAAAATGACAGATTCTGTATGGCACGAAGGCCTCTGAGTTCCTATTACATTATATTGCCAACCATCTATACAATTTGATTCAATAAAATGTTAATTATATAGAAAAATTAAAGTCATCCCTTCACAGCACCTTGTAACAACAGACACAAGACCCCCAGTAGATGCCTGAAACCAGGAGCATGGTTTTTCTTCTACATACATACTTATGTAAGTTTAATTTATGAATTAGTTGTTGTAAAAGATTAACAACAACTAATAATAAAATGGCACAATTATAACTGTAATAAAAGGTATGTGAATGTGGCATCTCTCTCTCAAAATGTTTTAATATGTTCAGACTTCAGATGACCACTTTCATAAGACTAAAACCTTGGGCGGTGTAACTGCTGACGGGAGGACTGGTTTACAGTCACTCATTTAATTATGGGGATACACTGTCAGAAATGTGTCATGAGGCAATTCTATCACTACACAAACATCGAGCGTATTCGCACACACACAGATGGTGTCACCTGCTACACACCTAGGCTATATGGTAATTCCTATGGCGCCTAGGCTACAAACCTGCAGAGCATGATGCTGCACTGAATACCACAGGCAACTGTAACACATGATAAGTATTTGTGTATCTAAACATATCTAAACATGTAAAAGGTGCAGCAAAAATATGGTATAAAAGATTAAAATGGCATACTTGCCTAAGGCACTTATAATGAATGAAGCCTGCCAGACTGGAAGTGGCTCTGGGTGAGTCAGTGAGTGAGGTGAGTGGATGTAAAGGCCTCGGACATGACTGGACACTTTTATAAGACTGGTAGCGCAGTGGGTTCATTTTTACCAGCATTACCACAGACATGTGACTACGCACTGTGCTACGGCGTGACAATGGCTACAGCATCACTAGGCGATAGAAATTGTTCAGCTTCATCATCATCATCTGGGACCAAGGTCATTTATGCAGACTGTAATTTATGCAGTCCGTCATTGACCAAAACCCTTCTCTTCTCATTTTTAATGTCATAGATACTACTTAGTAAAGGCAAAATTCTCAGAGTGGTTGAAACCATCTGAGGACAGCCTCTATGAAAAAGCTGTGAACTGTCTGAAGATTCAGACCACATCACATCACGCTGATGAAGAGATCACATGCTTTTCCTTGCTCAACTTCTTCCCCAAGCTTACACTTCCGCTAGTCTGTACTCCCAGTCCAGGTCTGCTTTCTCTTCTGCATGGTGTGAATTGCCAAACACCAGAGCACTGCCTTCCACAACCTCTCTCCCCACACCCAACTGGTTTCCATGGAAATAATATCAATTCCCTCAGCCTGCTCCTTCCCACTGGCTGCACTGTCCTTGCCATTTCTATCCAAGCAGGTTGTGAACTCCACAAACAAGGACCACATCTATATTATCTTCCTCAACTCAGATGCACACTCTCCTTTAATCGGACTACTCAGCTCAGCAGAGTCCAACAGTAAGTGTTATTCACAACTCAGAAACCTTCTACAATCAGACCATCAGACCCAGCAGGAAACAGGGAGGAGCAGAAGTCACACACACGGCAAACGACTTTAGAAGATTTCTGATTTTAAAGCGAAGTCTGTGGCTGAAACATGCCCTATTACTTTAATTTAACAACCGTAATTAATTTAACCATATAAACCAAGCACCTAATCGGAATCTTCCGCATAAAGACAGCGCAGATACTATTTTACTCCCAACTGTAATCTCACTGCTTCTGCTGAAACTACCCTGGAGAACTGCAGTCAGTCCACGTCTGTTCAGCAGCACAGAGGCTCCATTTTAACCTCATTTGCTTGAAATTTCATAATATCCTGAAAGGTGTTGGCAGATTACCAATGAGAAGGAAGTACACAAGTAACAGACTGTTGGCCAATCCAGAGACAGGAGGATATTTCAACTTTTCTGCTACTGTCCCAGCAAGGGCCGCATTCAAAACCCACCCTGGTCAAGACGAAACCAATCGAGGAGGAGCAATGAAAAAGTGAATCTAATTACAGGCCAGCATAGCTGCCTGGATCTCAAAAAGCTTGACACAGAGAGATGCAGAGCCACCGCCACTGAGATTTTTTTTAAATTTCTTTTTTTATCTATCCAAAAAAGAAAAATAAAAAATTCAAAATACAATGTCATAGGAATACAGCTATATCTTTAAGCTGACATTGGTATCTTAATATGACACCTCTCAGAGTTTTCACATATGCCATTACTGAATGCCTGCAAAACCACAATACCTTGCAAGATGTAATTTGGAGTTCTTTCATTTTAAAAATAGCTAGCATCTAAAGTATGCAAAATTCTTTGATCAAAATATATGGTACGCTCAATCCCTTAAAGAAAAAAAATCTTAGAAAACTAGGTTCCTTCCCTTCAACACAAAACATCTCCATGAACCCTCACTCTGTCCCTTCCCTTACTGCCATATATCCAAACTCTTTTAAAATGTATCTTTGTTTCCTGAGTCCCTGTAAATCTTGGGGTTATGCTAATGGGCATTTAACTATTAAACATTTTATTACTGGCCTGCAATTAATAATCGGCATATAAAGCAAGATAAAGGCAGGATGGAATCAGTAATAACATAAGTAAGCCTGTGTGAATCTGTAGTTTGGTTTCCTTAAAAGATAGACATCCAATTGGTGACATGCAAGTGAAATTCACGTAACAAGATATGTGGTCACTAGCTAGATAAATGTTTTTCTGAGTCTATAGCAAGCAACAAATCTAACATGTTGGAGACAATGTGAAGTCTTTCCAACCTGAACGTCCAAAAAAGAGCTTCCTAATTTTGGCATGCATCCAAGTCCTCTAACAGAATATTCAAGAAATCACCTGGCTCATTACTCCCCCTTATCAGAATCAGACAGTGTTTCAGTTAACACATCCAGCATAGTCACCTTCAGAAATCCAGACCAGTCTCCTAAACTAAGGATGAAGGAAAAAAACAGCAAGGAAGAGGAGTAAGGAAGGAGGCAGGGTTCCCACAACAGACCTTGGCAGCAGAATGTCAAGAGCCACTGTCATCAACAACTTTCTGCTGCCTACACTAAAAGAGAAACAATCCGGCCAGCAAGGTGGCTCATGCCTGTAATTCCAGCACTTTGGGAGGCCAAGGCAGGTGGATCACGAGGTCAGGAGTTCAAGACCAGCCTGGCCAAGATGGTGAAACCCTGTAACTACTAAAAATACAAAAATTAGCCTGGCATGGTGGTCGGTAGTCACAGCTACATGGGAGGCTGAGGCAGGGACTTGCTTGAACCTGGGAGGCAGAGGTTGCAGTGAGCCAAGATCGCGCCACCACACTCCAACCTGGATGATAGAGCAAGACTCCGTCTCAAAAAAAAAAAAAAAAAAAAAAAAGGAGAAACAATCTGATTTGCATGAAGACTCCTACCCTGAGCTGAAGGCTGGGGGAAGCACATGAGTTTGACACAGCACGGCCAGAGCTTATATAGGAAGTACTTCACTTCCTATTCTAACAAACCCACAAAGCTGTGGACAAAGATACAGGGCCTACAAATACAAATAAATAGAATCAGGGAAGTGACAGACGTCAGCCTTTGGTTTTCCCTGAGAGGTATGCAGAGTCCGGAAGGAAGCGCGGGGCATGGAGAGGGTCCCAGCTGGAAGCTAAGTCAAACATGGCATCTAAGTCGATGTCAGAGCCTAGGGAACCAGGGCAGGAAATGGGGACTCAACAGTGCTTTTAAAGCCAGCACCGTGAGTGAAAGTAATAGACGTTGGAATACAGAGGGGGCACGCTATCCTACGAAAAGTGCCATGAAGGCACCTGGGCCCAATTCCTACCCTAGCGCCGACCAACAGGCTGTCTCTCAGCTCACAATCTCTCCCAGCTCAACTTCCTCCACAAAACTTAGCTAGCCCACAAGGTCATTGTGAGGAAAAAAACACTACCAGGAATACAGAGCTTTTGAGACAGACCACGATCTAAAGCTTTCATCTGAATCGAGAGAGAGGTTTGGACTGCTTAAAAACTAAGTTTACAAAAAAAGGTGAGTTGGCTGGGAGGCAGGGGCCTCTCTGAAAGGAGTGTTGCATGACACTGACAAGGAACTGGAGGGAGGGCCGGGCAGGGCCCTGTCTGGAGGAATCTCCATGGAGCTGATGAAGACAGAGACACACGCACTCAGACACACACACACTCAGACACACACGCTTGCACTCACACATGCACTCACACACATGCACACCACATACACACACACATTCAACTGCTTCCTGGAACTTCTCAGGACAGGCACACAACTCTGGGCCCACCCGCCACTTCAGAAGCAGAGGCCAGGTGGAGGCAGGGTGCCTCAGGGGAACAATGCGGGTGACTCACTGGAGTCACAGGCTTGCCACTTCTAGGAAACCCACTTCTTCAGCATTTCTATTCTGGTGGCTTGGCACTCTTATTTGCGGGCCAGGGTGGGACGCAGGGAGTGCTGGGGGAGTTTTTCAAGTACTAAACAGCTGTTTAAAAATGTATAACTGATTCTGAAGTAGAGACAATCATACAGATGGCAACAAGTTAATTTTACACACACTCAAAATCCAATGGTCGTCCGCTCTGAAGGAGCGCTCTCCTCCACCCAGCACACAGCAGGCGTGAAGAAGGCAGCAGCCCTGACTGCAAGACCCTCCTGACTTTCCCTCTAAGCCACCCACCGCCCACGGGCGACTGAACTGCAAAGGCCAGTTTTCCCCATCACACATTCCTGAAAACAGACCTCGGGCCAGTATTTCCACAATCTCCCTCATTTCCTACACCTCTCCAGGTGAAGGATGACACTCCTAGGATCGGCTTCTTCATCTTAGAAAACTCCTGGACAACTTACTGAACAATGGTTCCTCCCAGGGAATCTAAAACCTCGTGCACACACACAAAAAAAGAGAAAATCCCACCAATGGTCTGCAGCTGGCTAAAAGGCCAGGTTCAGAGAGCCTGGGATTTTCCCCACCCTGGAGGATTCACAGGGAAGTGCCCCTCTTCCCTGGCTAACACAGAGACAAAAATAGGCTTATGACACACTGCTTTGGGCACCTCGAAAACCTAAGCCACAGCACTTTTTTTTTAAGTTGCACAGCAAGGTGGAATTTATTAAGCACTTTGACACCCAAGTCACTGGCCTGCATGCTTGTTCTGTTCCCACCTACAACAGCACCCATTCCTCCACCCTCTAGGGAGGTGTGGGGAGGTCTGAGGACAGGAGCCCCCGAACCATGTGCAGAAGTTATCTGGGACTTCCTGATCCCACCATAGAGAAACAGGGAGGACGGCTCTTCTTACCCTGGAACCATGACAGCTCCCTTGCTCCCGGCCTCAGACCAAGCCACTGTAGGAAGGAGGGTGACCCCCGGCCCCCACCCGAACTCCACACCCCAAATTATCAAGCTCCTCATTGTTCAGGGGAATCTGAGCCAGGAAGGACTCCTCAAGGCTGCAAACCTCAGAATGGCAGAATTTGGGACACAAAATAGACCCAGAAATCACAGAGCCCAGTGGTTTTGAAACTTTCTTTAACAGTGGAAACCTTTCTTCCCCATGAGGAAGCTTACGTGGAGTGCCAATCATGAAACAGATGAAGAAATGCTCTCTGGTTGAGACAGAAACTCCAAGACACTAACGGAGAGCTCTGGGAGGCAGAGAAACAGGCTACAGAAATAAATCCCTGATGTAAGGTAGCATCTGTAACTTACAGATAAAGCGACTGCTACCACCACAGCACCGATGAACACCGCGGATGTGCTAGACTTTGGAAAGCCTAATTCCCACACCTACCTACACACGTGGTTAGCATCCTGATTGGACACACACAGAAAGGAAGACCTCAGAGGGTCTGTGACTTGCCCAAGGCCTGTGAGGGGAAGAGTCTGGATTCAAAACCAGGAAAGTGACTTCCAAAACTAACGCCTTCAAGCAAGAAAAAGAGAAAGAAAACTAAGTCCCACCTCTCTGGAGGAGGAAAATGAGATCCAGTGAAAAGAAGTGACTGGACACAGCCAACTCAACAATCCAGATCCTCCATCTCAGGCCACACGCTGCCAGCAGCAATCACCAGGGGCTTACCAGCTGTCTCTTGGCAGGAACGGCGCCTGGGGGTGACATTGGGAGGGTGGAAAGGACCTAAGCCAAGACCAGCCACAGAGGCATATCCTGCCCATCCCCCAGGCTCCCAAAGAACAATTTACGGCCAAATTCCAACAACTGCTCCCAGCCCAACCCCGTGCAGCTGCACAAGGAGGCAGCCAAGGCAGGGTGGAGACCCACTGCAGGGAGCATGATCAGGAGTCGCCTGTCACTGCAAGGGCACCAACACCATGCAATCGAGGTGACAAACTCAAACCAAAGACACTGGGCCCAAGGAAAAAGCATTTTTTTTTTTTTGAGACGGAGTCTTGCTCTGTCACCCAGGCTGGAGTGCAATGGCCAGATCTCCGCACACCGAAACCTCCGCCTCCTGAGTCCAAGTGATTCTCTTGCCTCAGCCTCCCGAGTAGCTGGGATTATAGGCACCCACCACCACGCCTAGCTAATTTTTTTGTAGTTTTAGTAGAGACGGAGTTTCACTATGTTGGCCAGGCTGGTCTCGAATGCCTGACCTCATGATTGACCCGCCTCAGCCTCCCGAAGTGCTGGGATTACAGGTGTGAGCCATTGTGCCCAGCCCTGAAAAAAAAAATAATGGCGCAATCAGAGCAGAACTTTAAGATAGATTTTCAGAGGGATGACAGAAGCTACAGTGTCCATGCAGAAAGAACAGGCAGCTGTGACTACACATCGGCTGAGATCCTGAAACAAAAGACAACAGAGCACCTGAACAACAGGAGAACTTGGTAAGCTAGGCAACAGGGGCAAACGACATCCATCTACATCCCTGTCCACAGCGGCAGCCAGATACAAAGAATAAAAGCAACAGACAAATCAAGCAGTACAAAGAAGAGTTAGGACAAACAAAAGCTGTACAGCACCATGAGTAACTCTTACCCAAACAGAGAACATTTTTCTAAACACATAATGCACTCCCAACTTGACTAGGTGTTAGGCCACAAGGGAAATGTCAGTAAGTTCCACCACGTTCACTAGCACAATGGAAAAAAGAAATTTAAAAAACCCCAAGGTCCAGTTACTTGAAAAAAATAAAAATCTAAAAATTTAGTGGATCCAGGAAGTTGAAACAGATAGAACTTTTGAATTCAAAAGGGAAATATGCAGAATTGAAATACAGAAAAAAAAAAAAAAAATCAGAATCCATGAGAGTGGTATGGTACTCCGAAGAAAGAAACATGAAGCTTTAAATAATTTCTTAATTATGCAAAATGATTTAAAATAAAAGGGCTAAGTATTCAATTCAAACTAGAAACAGAAAAATGATATAGAAGTTACTGAGTGGATAAATTAATAAAATTACAAATAAATGGTGACAAAGATGATGAAAAAACAAAACACTAGTTCTTTTGAAGACTTTAAAAAGGTAAATAAATCTTTAGTAAACATAATTAAGAAAAAAGTACACAGGTAAACATCAGGAATTTTTAAAATTTACCTAGAGCTATAGCATATCAAAAATAAGAGTAGCATGCTACTTATTTATATATGAATACAAAATTAAAATGACAATTTTCTAGGAAAATAATTACTAAAACTGGCCCAAGAAAAAGTAGAAAATCTGAATAGAAAAATAAAGTAGATAAAACTGAAACCATAATCAAAAGACCTCCCCAGTGATATTCCACCTCCTGAAAGCACCAGCACCAGGCCCACATGGTTTTACTGGTGAGTTCCACCAAACTTTAAGAAACAGAAAATGTCTGTCTTATATACAAACTGTTTTACTACATATAAAAATACTCAAAGGTAACCAGCTCCTTCCACAAAGTAAACTATTCTTGATAACAAAATCAGTCAAGAACAGCACAGCAAAAAAAAAAAAAAAAAAAAAAAAACCCTGTAGCCAATCTCACTTAAAAACAGAGCTGCAAGCACACTGCATAAAATATTAGTAAACAGAACTAGATATATTCATGGAAAAAAAACCATAGTCCTTTTTGTGGTGTTACTTATCTATCTACAACATGTATTTGTATATATAATGTTTCCATCTGGTTCCTGGCTGGCAACTCCCACAGTCCTCATGACAGTCTTTTGTCATAATGTTGGGCGTGTCAGGCCTCAGGAAACAATCTTCCACTTGCCCCAAGGCAGGACTCTCATCTTCCCCACTTTCCCTGTGGGTCTTAAGATCCTCCCCAGTGAGAGTCCCACCCTACACCCTAGGAGAAGAAATGCTGACCTCCTGAAGCTTCCATAAAAACTGGGTTGGGGGAGCTTCCAAATAGATGAATACATGGAAGCTCCTGGAGAGCAGTGAGCCAGGGAGGTCACAGAAGCTCTGCACCCCTTCCCCCATATCTTGCCCTACACATCTCTTCATCCGTATCCCTTGTACTATCCTTATAAACTGCTAATCATGAGTAAGTGTATCCTGAGTTCTGTGAATCACTCTAGCAAATTAATCAGACCCAAAGAGGCACAGTGAGAACCCCAAATTGAAGCCGGTTGGTCAGAAGTTCCAGAGGCCAGGACTTGTGACTGGTGTGGGGTGGAGAGAGGTCTTGGGAACTAAGCCTGAAACCTGACACTATCTCCAGGTAGACAGGGCCGGGAATTGAACGGGAGGACACCAGGCCAGTGGTCACTGCTTGGTACCTGGGGAAAAAGCAACACAGTTGATCACAGAAGTCTTCTGTGTTGATGGCTGGAATGAGAGTAAAGGGAAAATACGGTTTGAGTTTTTTGGAAACAATATCATACTTAAGAATTAAATCAAAATTTGATCCTAGAGTTAAAGAATCAAAGTTAAAACTATAAACTTCTAGAGGTGGACATAGGAGAAAATTTTTGTGATCTTGGGGGTAGGCCAGTGGTTCTCAATTGGGTGTGATTTTGCCCCCTCTCTGCCAGGACCTTTGACATGTCTGGAACATTTTTATGTGTCACAACTGGGGGAGGGGGAGAGGGGGAGTATAGTCTTGGCATCTAGGGTAGAGGCCAGGAATGCTGACTGACATCCTACAATGCCCAGAACAGTTCTCAAAACAAAGAATTACTCAGGTCAAATATCATTCGTTCTAGGGTTGATTTCTTAAGCTACCAAAAGCACAAACCATAAAAAGTTATAGTCCATCAAATTTTTCAAAAATCTGACCTTCAAAGGATATCACTGAGAAAATTAAAAGGCAGGGCAAAGAATGAAAGAAAATATTCATACCTTACACGTATTCTAAGAAAGAACTTGTACCCAGAAGACATGAGGAACTCTTAAAGCTCAATAAGGAGAAGACCCCAAAAACAATTTTTAAGGGGTAAGAGGGGCAAAATGTGATTTTTAAAGGACACTACAAAAAAATACTCAGTCAATAAGCACATGATGATGGTGAACATCACCCAGGATTTCAATAAATACAAGAAAAGATGTTTCCTTCTTGCTCAACGTCATGAGTCAGCAGAGAGATGAAAACTGAAACCACACTGAGAAACCATTACAACCCCACCTGAAAGGCTAAAACTAAGATTGGCAGGTGTTGACAAGGATGTAAAACTGGCACTCTCATACATCACTGGTGGAAATGCAAAATGGTAATTCGGCATTATCGTTTGGCCGTTCCCATAAAGTCAAACAGCTATGTCCACCCCCTCATATACCATTCATGACCAGCTAGGGCATTAGCAAGAGCTCTCCATGGCTAGGACAATCAAAAGAAGAAAAGGAAAAAGAAAAAGAACAGCCCCTGCAAAGTGATGAGCTACTCACTCTCTGCCACTAGCCTCAGTTCTAGCGCCTGCTCAATTCTCTCTGCCCAATATAACAGTATATACACCAAGATCAAAACAGAGAAGGAAACATCTCAATTATTTCTCTCAGCCCCATCTTTTAAAAATCATTCTCTCTATAAAATGCTGATAAAAGATGTGAGGCCCAACTCAGGCATTCATTTCCTGGGAATCTGTCAGGATGGTGTTCTAAGAAATTAATGCATGAGGTCTAATGTAACCATAATTAACAACCTTAGGCTTCCACATACACTTACTGTTGAAAGAAATGCACACACACAAATGGATGTGATCCAGGTTTAACATGTGGCCCAAATTAGGCATGTATGCATTGTTCCTTTGGAAAAATTACAGAGGAAAATATCTCCTTAGAGATAGTAACTAAACCAACCTCAACTCCCAGCTGGCTTCATTATTCTCTTGTCCTCAATATAATAAAAACTTTCTAGCATTTATACCTAAACAATTTGGGGAAAACTTCTTCTATATAAATTGTAAAGTTCTTAACTACCTAAATCTAGCCATCCCAATGCATTATTTTATAATTAATGCACACTGTTAAGACCTCACCCATTAAGCATCTCGCTAACACCTAAGTAAATAAAGGGTGGAAACTTGGATATTACATATATAATGCAACATTTTACAAAGTTTAAAGCATACAGTAATAAGTAAAGCTACTGACAAGCGGAGATCATGTTAGACACTGTTGCTGGTTTTGCATGGTCTGGCCTCTGCTCCTCTCCTCCTGAATGCCCTCTTCTTGCTCACTGGTCCTGCCCCACTGACCTTCAGACACTCCTTCCTGCCCCAGGTCTTCTCTACAGGCCAGTCCCATAGCCTATCACAGTGGCCTCAGGAAACAAGTTTTCTACTAACTTTATACTAGCATATCACCTCCCAAGAAATACCTGCATAAGAGTCACTAACTTCTAACTCAGCTCAAGGATCACCTAGCACAGCACTTGACACTTAAAAAACGCTTTGCTTAGTCTCTCCAAAAACCAAGAACTTATTTAAAATGCTGCTTCAAGCCAGATACACTTCGGGAAACTTGCCTTTGTCGTGCCTGCTGTTCAATGCCCAACTCACAGAGGTCAGGCCCCTCCACGTGCATAAACATAGTCAAAGCAGCTGCTGAAACGGTGCTGTCTCTTTCATCCCTCCCAATAACTAACTGCACCAGGAACTGCATCCCATCCCAGGAGTGCTCAGAGCCAAAGGTCACCTCGAAGATTTGTCCTCACAAGGTGCCTGACAGGCACCCCCAAAGCAGGCCCAGATGTCCCTCTTACTGGTCTAAGGGACTGCAGACAAAAAATATTCTCTGTAGGTTCTAGAGAGGTTGTTTCTCTGGAAATCCAATTCCATCCTTTAGTGCTAGAATTCTGTTAAAGCCATATGGTGTCTGGGCGCTCCAAAACCTTTGCAAGGATAATGACTTTCTGGGGACCGTACAACAATGAACGAGAACACTTATCAATGGAAAAACGTGTTCCACGTTCGAAATGATCAATTTACAAACATTTGGAATGGGATCCTTCTGTACATTTGGGACTGCCTCCATGTGACCAAGCAGCAAAAACAAACAGGGACATTTGTAGGACTCGACTTTTCATGCTCACAGTGGAGACTTGTCCGAGTTATTTACATTTCAGCAAACTGTTGCCCAGGAACAAAATTAAATATGTAACTTCACACTTTGGTGACACGTGGCAGAGCTTTTTGTATCAAATTTTTTAAAAAAATCAACTTACATTTCTATTCCTCAACTACGTGCTACAATTAAGGAAATTTTAGCCAGTTTTATCTCATAAAAGTACAGATGATTGACACCACCTCTGCCCGAAGAAAATTTTTTAAAAACTATTTAAGAAGGCCAGGCATGGTGGCTCACACCTGCAATCCCAGCACTTTGGGAGGCTGAGACAGGCGGATCACAAGGTCAGGAGATCATCTTGGCCAACAGGGTGAAACCCTGTCTCTACTAAAATACAAAAAATTAGCTGGGTGTGGTCCCAGCTACTCCAGAGGCTGAGGCAGGGGAATCGCTTGAACACAGGAGGTGGAGGTTGCAGTGAGCCAAGATCATACCACTGCACTCCAGCCTGGCGACAGAGTGAGACTCCATCTCAAAAAATAAAAAAAAAAAACTATTTAAGGAGAGGTTATCAATTTAAAACAGGAACATAAACCCAGCATGGTGGTTCATGCCTGTAATCCCAACACTTTGGGAGGCTGAAAGCAGGAAGATTGCTTGAGGATAGGAGTTCGAGGCCAGCTTGGGCAACACAGCAAGAACTCATCTCTATGAAAAATTTTAAAAAGACCGGGCATGGTGGCTCACGCCTATAATCTCAGCACTTTGGGAGGTTGAGGCGGGTGGATCACGAGGTCAAGAAATCGAGACCATCCTGGTCAACATGGTGAAACCCTGTCTCTACTAAAAATACAAAAATTAGCTGGGCATGGTGGCACACACCTGTAGTCCCAGCCACTTGGGAGGCTGAGGCAGGAGAATTGCTTGAACCCAGGAGGCAGAGGTTGCAGTGAGCTGAGATCGCGCCACTGCACTCCAGCCTGGGTAACGAGTGAAACTCCGTCTCAAAAAAAAAAAAATTTTTTTTTAAATGAGCTAAGTGGGGTGGTATGCACCTGTAATCCCAGCTACACAGAAGGCTGAGGCGGAAGGACTGCCCAAGCCCAAGAGTTCACGACTGCAGTGAGCTATGATTGCACCACTGCACTCCTGCCCGGCCAATGCAGTGAGACTCTGCCTCAAAAAATTACAATACAGGAACAGATAGGAAGTTCACTTTGCACATGTTGGGTTTAAAGTAGAGATTGCAAATGGCTCTGGAGAAGTCTACATGTGCAACTACAGGGAAGTAACAGACAGGAAAAGAGGTGGAGGAAAACCCACCTCTGAAATGACCAACAGGTTTGCTGTCCTAAGGAAATCTGGCAGAAAAATTCAACACAACTTTGAAGATATTCTAGACTACAGAGGGCACATCTTTTATTATATTCACAATGCATATCAACCTCAGAAACCTCTTCAGCATGTGCT
This sequence comes from Cacajao melanocephalus, assembly GCA_963573385.1. Taxonomy (NCBI): domain Eukaryota; kingdom Metazoa; phylum Chordata; class Mammalia; order Primates; family Pitheciidae; genus Cacajao; species Cacajao melanocephalus. The sequence goes on along the minus strand of CAUYLG010031294.1, from coordinate 139,712 downwards.
AAGTATGCCCACATGCGACAGTGGCCAAAAATATGTAAAGACACAAAGGCCATTCCTACTGGACCAAGAGGCCGTGTTCCACCGGAAGATGAGGTTAATGAACACAGGTTCAAGGCACTGCCATGACTAACCTAACACAAAAGTAAGGGCCCCATGAATCAGCCAGAGTTATCAGTCTGCCCTTGAAGCCAATCTTAATCTTAACTGTTAAGAAATAAATTTCAATTTGTTATCAAGACCAAGACTTCAATCTCACTAGGCCAGATGGGTTAATTTCTTATTCTATTTATTTGAGGCAGGGTCCCGCTCTGTCCCCCAGACTAGAGAGCAACTTGACTCGATCACAACTCACTGCAGCCTTGACCTCCCAGGCTCACGCTATCCTCTCAACTCAGCCTCCCTTAACTGGGAGTATAGGAGTGTGCCACCGCACCCGGCCCTGATTTTCACAGTTTTTGTAGAGACGGGGTTTCACCATGTTGCCCAGGCTGGTCTCCAACTCCTGGGCTCAAGCGACCCGCCCACCTCGGCCTTCCAAAGTGCTGGATTCCAGGCACGAACCACCACACCCAGGCAAGTTATTTTCTTATTTTTGGTCACAGCAGCCATTACTCCAAAATGCCTTCCTCTAAATGTTGGTCGCAGCCTGACCTCGTTTAAGTTGCCACTATTTCTCTGTATCACGCTAATTACTGGAGTAACTATGTATCTCAGCGTAGCCAACTAGTCTATAAACTACAAACTCTCCATCCACCCTTCCCCTTCCAAAAAAAGGGAGAATAAAAAATGCAGGCCTTTCCAAAGAGTTTCTATTATGAGATCAGTCTCACCCTCCTAAGAATAATTTCTGCGAGTTCTGAACACACGGGTGCTAATAAAACTATCTCTGATACAAGGAAAAAATAAGAACCCCCAAAAACCCAACCACAAACTCCACGTTCAGCCCAAAGTAGGTTCAACTTTGTTTCACTCTGAAAAGTAACTTTTTGTTGCCAAGGGACAAACTGATGTCTGTTCAGAACTTTTCATCCTGATTCCCTCTTACCAAAGCTTAAAAAAAATAAATAAAAGCTGGATTTTCCATTATCCTAAACAGTCCACAAAACTCCAGAAAATTCTTGAAATTCGAAGTTCCCCAGGCCCTGGACTGCTAGCAGCTGCAGGACGGGAACAACCCTCGGTGGGATGATGGGTTATACAATCATGGTTCCCAGAGCAAGATCCACTAGAATAATCCGCCCGGAGACAATGACATCATGTGAGCAATCAGGCAGGAAGTTGGGCTCAGAGAAGTGAAGGGTCAAGTCTTGAAAGCTCACCCTGGAGGACATCCCCTAGCCCCCAATCTGAAGAAGACAACAGTCACCGCCAGCGAAAAAAAACTACTTTAAAGAGAAAGTGAACCCACAGGGAAGAAATAAATCAGCAAATGAAACCACAAACAACCAACTTCAGGGCCATTCCTGCGGGCTCCGACGCCCTGGCGAGCCTCTCCACACCGAGGGGCCTCACCGGTGCCCCGCTGGCGAAACTCTGCTGCAAACGCGCAGCAGGAACAAAGCGAAGTGGAGTTCCTGCCTCCAACTTTCCCCGCCGCCCGGCCGCGCGAGGGCAGGCGCCGACCCCGAGGGCAGGGGGCCGCCGCTCCGCACAAAACCGCCCCCGACTCCGTGACAGCCACAAGTGGCCGGGCGCGGGGCTCCAGGACCTCCAGGACCGCGCGTGCCTCCGCGCCCCCCGCCCGCGCACCGGACCCCGCGGGGCTCCCGACCACCACGCAGGCAACTTTCCCTCGGGGACGGGGCGGACCCTGGCGCGGACCCCAGGCGACTAGGAGGCCCCGGGAGCTCCCCAAGCGCTCCCCGCCCCCACGCCGGCCGCTCGCCCCGGGCACCGGAGCCGAGCCTGCGCCCGAGCCGACCACCCACCTGCACAGCTCGGGGAACGGGGCGGTCTGGGACTGCGTGGCCCCCGGGGCCGCGACGAGCAGCAGCAGCTGCAGCAGGAGCAGGGAGCGCTGCGGGCGGCGGGCGGGCGCGGGCCCCAGGTGGGAGCTCCGGCCGGCGGCGGCCCCCATCGTGCCGGGCCCGGGCTGCGCGGCAGGCGCTGGGCTGGCGGCGCGCGACCGCTGGGGGCAGGGCCCGAAAAGGGGTCGCGCCGCCAGGGCAAAGGCGGAGGCGGAGGCGGAGGCGGAGGTGGAGCCGGAGCCGGAGCTGGAGCGGGCGCCCGAGGTGAGAGCGGCTCGGCTGGGCTCGGCGACAGCGGCAGCGGCGGCCCCGGAATCGCGTCACGTGACCGCCGCCCGGCACCGCCCCCCACCCCGCCCCCCGCTCACGTGACTCCCTTGTTCAGGTGACCCCCGCCCGCCCCGGCTCCGTCCAGGCCTGGGTCACGTGAGCGCAGCACGCGCCGGACTGGAAGCAGCGCGGGTGGGGCGCGGGCTCCAGGTGCTTCTCGGGGCTTGAGCCCCTCGGAGGGCTGGGCGCGCCGAGGGTGCCGAGCCGGGCCTCAGTTTTCCCTCCCACCGCGCCGTGCTGGATCGTGGCGGGCGCTTCCCAGCTTACAGCAACTGTTCCTAATCTCAACCGACGGGTAGGGAAAAATAGGGAACTTGGATCGAAGTGCCAGGGCAGTAAATACCTTCACATAGCCGCGTGGCAGCGGTTCCGTGGGAGGGTGGGAACACAATTTTCCTGCCCAGTGGAGTCAATCATGAGGTTTCCAACCTTGGCCCATCAGAGCCTCTCAGACCTTATGTGGGAATGTTATTTCCCAAGCGTGGGCTTCCTACGACAAGTAAGGCAACACAAATACAGCAAGGTGAAAGAGTGGACCAAAGTGTCGCTAAGAGCCGCTCAACAAAGCTTTATTAATTCGCTGTGCGGATGGCCATGAGCTAGCCACAATGAAAGTAGAACGATAAATCTAAACGTCTTGAACTAAAAACATTTACTTTCTTTTAGAGCAAAGATACAAAATAATCATTATTGAAAATAGTCATCATCATCATAAAAGCTCATCTTTTTTTAGTGCTTATTCCATATCAGACACTGTGCTAAGCATTTATGCATGAATCTGCAAAAAACCTATGAGGTGGGAACCTACTTATAGATGAGGAATTGAGGCACAAAGATATTGAGTAATGTACTCAAAGACACTCCAGGGTGTGGTAGAGTTGGAATTCAAACACATACAAATAATCATAACCCAATAATAGCTAATATTTCTTGAGCAAGTAATTATGCACGAAGTACTGAAGTGTTCTGACACTGATTTAGCTCATTTAATCCTAACACAGTCCTCTAAGAGGGGTACCTTTATTGCACCCATTTTACAGGTAAGGAAAGTGAGGAATGGAGAAATTAAATAACTAGCTAGTCTTGCCCCTAGTAAGTGAAAAAGCTAGGTTTGAGCCAAAGCCAGGTTTGAACCCAAGCCAGTCACAGGCCTGGGACCTAACCACTGTGATATTAATATATTGCCCAAGAAAGGAAAGTATTGTAGTGGTTCAAAGGAGAGCTCAGGTGTAAACTGGACATCAAAAAAGGGTTTGTGGTTTGCAACTCCAGTGTTGTAATAGAGACAGGCAAGGACCATCAGTGAATACTAAAACCATCTGGTGAAAAATTATTGTGAACCAGAATATTTGCTTTGTCTCATAGTATCACCTTCAAAGTATATTTACTTCCTTAATAAAGACAAAATACATCTTGACAGTGAAAAGATCTGGTAGAACCACCTTAATCAAGTGATTAAAATTAGTATCACCAATTTTTTTAAAACTAGTATTTTCTGCTTTCTAAAGTGATGCAATAAAAATAATGCTAAAGGATAATATTTAAAAGATGGTATAATCATGACTCAGATGTAGAATGAACATGTGTCAAAGGTATTCCTTAGTTCATTCATTAATGTGAGAACCAGTAACATGTCACAGCTGGTTCAAAGAAAAATACAAAGAGAATCCAACAAATATACAGGAAGTTAGGAATGCTGAAATAAGGTTGCCTAATAGATGGAAAATTGGTCAGTAGCCATACGTCAAAAAACAACTGCATACCCAGTGGACACAATTTGCATTTCTAAAGACAAAAATCATATATTTTACCATCAGTATTCTACAATGTACACAGCTGGAAAATACCTCAAAAGCAATGGGAGGCACAAGACCCCATAAAATCAGATAACCCAAAAGAGTGTGCTAGACAAGACCTAGCATTCCATTGCAGTTGACCACTAATACATTTGGTCCATTTCAAAGTCTTTCATAGTTATTCCCTATGGTACACACTGTCACTTATGCGGTAGTCTTGCTAAGAAGCTTAACTTAAATCTAATTGAGATAAAACAATCACATTCAAACTTGTGAAAGATACGACAGGAAAACTGAAGTGGATGATTGCAAAACATTAATGATCTGAAAAACAATCCTCCTCCAAAAAAAAAAAAAAGTGGAAGTGCTATTCTAGATCAATGTAGCAAGCAGTCACCCGTGGGTCAAATCTGGTAAGGCAGCTGTTTTGTAAATAAAGTTTTGTGGGAATATGGCCACACCCGTGTTTCTCTATTGCCTATGGCTGCTTTTGCCTGCAATGACGCAGTTGAATAGTTGCCAGAGAGACTGTATGACTTGAAAATCCTAATGTATTTTGCCATATGGCCCTCCACAGAAAAAGCTTGCCAACCTCTGTTCTAGATTAGCAGTTTTAAAAGTATGGTCCTTAAGCTGGCAGCTTTTGTGTCACCTGCCAGCTTGTTGGAAATGCCAAGGCATGGGTCCTGCCCCAACCTGTTGAATCAAAATCTCTGGAGATGGGCCCCAGGAGATTGCTCTAACAAGCTCTCCAGGAGAGTCTCATACACATCGAAGTTTGAGAACCATTGTCCTAAATTAAAGAAGACCAAAAAGGCATGACAACAAAATGCAACTCCTGATTCTTAATGGGAGCCTAGACCCCAAAAATAGGAAGGTATAAGGGACATTTGGAGACCACTGGAAAAGTTTTAATATAAATCATATATAAGAGACTTTAAAGCAGCGGCCCCCAACCTTTTGGCACCAGGCACCGGTTTCGTGGAAGCAAACTTTTCTACGGATGGTGGAGGGGGTTGTGGGGGATGGTTTCATCAGGCGTCACAAGGATGGTGCCTCCGAGACCCCTCACATGCACAGTTCAGTCGGGTTCACACTCCTGTGAGAATTGAACACCACCACTAATCTAACAGGAGGCAGAGCTCAGCGGTAATGCCCTCATTCACCTCCTGCTGTGCGGCCAGGTTCCTAAGAGGCCACTGACCAGTACTAGTCCATGGCCTGGAAGGTTGGGGGACCCCTGCTCTAAAGTCAAATACTGTGGGGCATAATTTTCCTGTATTTCATTTAAATTATCCGGAAAACCTTTGAGGAAACAGAGACTCACAGATATCAGCCTTAGACCTCCTGTTATACGTTGAATTGTGTCCCTTAAAAGGACATGTTCAACTCATAACCCCCAGTACTTCAAGTGTGACCTTATTTAGGGTCATTCCTTATAGATTAATTGTGATGCGGTTATACTAGAGTAGGGTGTGTTCTTAATCCAGGACAACTGGTGTACTTCTAAGAAGTGGACAAGAGACACACAAGGAGAACGCAGCCCTGTGAGAACAGAGGTGCCATGCATCTGCAAGCCAAGGAACACCAAGGATTGCCAGCAACACCAGAAGCTGGGACAAAGGCATGGAACAGATTCTCCCCTAGAGCCTTCAGAGGGAGCGTGGCCCTGCCAATGCCTTGGTTTTGGACTTCTAGCCTCCAGAACTGTGTGAGACAATATCTGTCATTTTAGGCCACCCAGAGGTACTTTGTTATGGCAACCTAGAACACAAATAGCCAAGAACACAAGTGACCCTCAACTGATAGGACAGATGCAGGCTTGGCATCCAGGTGCTCCAACCACTGCTCTATTGTCATGACCCATTCTTCCTGCACATGACATTTGGTCTGACTTTGGAAGCACAAGCTCAAGGACAGAAACGGCAGCTACTGAGGATGTCCCTGCATGGTGTCAACAATAGCAGGGGCAGGTGACACTAATAGCTGCCCCTTTGGAACACAAACCATGAGCTATCAAACTGATGGCATGCACACATTGTTCTGAAACCCAAACAGAATCTCACCCTAAAGATCCAGGAACTTTTTAGAACACCCAGAAAGGAGCATGATTCTACCAAAAGACCCTCAAAACACATTGTGATTCATTTTGGGCATTTCTTAATTCCTAAGATCATAAATAAACTGCCAAGAAAAATTGTACAGTAGCTAATACTGAATCAATGTTAAATTTCATGAGTAAGATAAAGCTGCTGTGATTACATAGGACAATGTGCTTGTTCTTATGTGATAATGCTGAAAGTGAGTGTCATGATGTTGGCAACTTTCAAATGATTTGAGGGGAAAAAAGAATATATGTATGGATAGCAAGCAGATGTTAAAAATATTGACAATCGCAAATGTAGGTGAAGAGTGTATCAGTGCTCTTGTACTGTCCTTTCAACTTTTCTGTGGGAATCACATTTTTCAAAATGAGAATTGTGAAAGAGATCTCATCATGAAAGAGATTGCTTTTGAGTGAACCTGGAAGGATAGGTGGAAATTTAGGGAAAGGACGTTGCAGGCAAAAAGAACTGCAAGGTCAAGGCCATGGTAAAATACAGAAGCTGTATTTGCTATACAAGGCCTTTTGCTTGAGCAAAAGTCACATGAGAATAGAGAGAAACTACTTTTGGCCAAAAACTGTGCTACAGCTAGATCATGAGTTTACAAGATATAATCCCTCCCTCAAGGAGCTCACAGTTTAGGAGATAGTCAATTCTTCCATAAGTTTGAAATTTTTTATTGTGCCCAGCTCCTAGAGGCTCTTAAATGGTCATCTAATAAGCTTACATTTGACTGGATATGAAGCAGGGAACAATAACAGCAGATACAATAATACATACTGAAGGCTCACTCTGTCAATATCATTCCTATATTATATCATTTACTCTTAATACTTATCCCACAAAATAGGTAATTTTATTACCCTCATTGAAAAGATGAAAAATCCAGTCATAAAGAAATGATATACCTTGCCGAAGGTCATGCTTTAGTAAGTGACAGAGCTTGGATGTGAGCTGCAGGAGCTGGGACCAAAGCCCATGCTGTTAGCTCATAAACTGCCTCTTCATTGAGATTTGAAGCATGAGAGATGTTCACAGTGACGCATCAGGAAAATCCATCTGGTTTTAAAATAGACTGGAAGCTAATTTATTACAAGTATCAGAATTAAGGTGACAAAATCAACAACAGAAAGCCTTGTGTCCTTCAAAAGCACCCAGTTCCCAGTTAGTTAAGACCTGGCCAGGTTAACTATCAAATATAATGCCCTAAGGCTTTGGCATGGGAATTCAGAGGGGAATGGGGTTAGAGTCATGAGGCTGGTGTGGTTGGCTGCCTTCCTGCAGGCATCTCATGCCCTTGGTTGCTGGTAAAGCCCACCTCCACCAGAGGCTGCAGGTGCAAGATTCCCACTTCCCAGACATTCTTACAGCCAAAGCAAGGGCATACGACCCGATCCTGATGATGGAACTTGATGGGAAGTCTCCTGAGATCTTCTGCAAAATGTTCCTCTTCAATAAAAAGAGATGCAAAACAGAAATCCCTTCCCCCTTTTTTGTTTGTTTGTTTGTTTTCTGGATGCAGTAATTTCTATACAAAACTGCTATCCCCCCATAACCGTGAGGGAATGTGTGGCCAACACAGTAGGAACAAGACAGAAGACATCAGATCAGGATCCTGAATGACTCTGGGCTGCCTCACCAAAACTCTAGTATCTGATCTTTTGTTTTGTGACAGAATAAATAAATTTGCCTAAGCCACGACCGTGTGTTATTACTTTATTGCCTCTCTGCTTTGAATGCGCCTTCTAGTATATGCTCTATGATAAATAAAGGAATTCCTTTAAGCAGTTCTCCTTTTGGCTAAGTGACATTATCTTTTTGAGCAGAGGACGCTGGAGGGAAACTGCAGAAGATATTCTCCTGCTCTTCCCAAGATATCCATACCGTGAGGTGCTGACCACCTGCTCCCCAACCCGCATACTATTGCAGACCAGCTCCAGACTGGCCAGTCTGCTATCCAACAAGCTGAACCAACCCTTTTCCCATGAGATCTGAATGCCTTGAGATCTAAATGCTTGTCCTTCCTTGGGTGCTTTCCATCAGCCTGATGGACTATATAGAGTTTTCTTATATCTTATGGTTACTGCTTTATCATAGTTAGTAATTATATTAAAACTCCTCTGGGCTGGGCGTGGTGGCTCACGCCTGTAATCTCAGCACTTTGGGAGGCCAAGGCGGGCGGATCACAAGGTCAAGAGCAGCCTAGCCAATATGGTGAAACCCCATCTCTACTAAAAAAATACAAAAATTAGCTGGGCATGGTGGTGTGTACCTGTAATCCCAGCTACTTGGGAGGCTGAGGCAGGAGAATGGCTTGAACCCGGGAAGCAGAAGTTGCAGTGAGCCAAAATCACACCCCTGCCCTCCGGCCTGGGTGACAGCGCATGACTCCGTCTCTGGAAAAAAAAAAAAAAAAAAAAAAAAACTCCTCCGTTTCTACATCCTGATTGGCCCCAAACTGCCACACCATGTTTAGCTGGCTTGTGTATTGCTTGCAGCCAAAATCATACCAACTGACCCAGTGCAGCACTTAGCAACTTGTTGGGCAGCACAGACAGGAAGGAAAGAGTCAATGATAATCAACGCTTCTAGATAGGTAAGTTGGTTCCAGAGAGCAGAGAGAACAGAAGAGAAATGAATTTGAGGAGCAAGATGCTAAGTATCTTTTCGTGCAGTAGCGAGTCTGAGTATTCAGAGGTGACCACTAGACAACTGGTAATGCAACACTGAACACAGGCAGGAAGCCGGCATGGAAGGTAATTACAGGGAGGCACTCGAAAGGATGGGAGGGTTGACGTTGGGAGGAAGGTGATGAGAAGGATAACTAGACGTTGGCATACTGAAAGAAATTGCCGGGGAGAGAACAAAAGAGGTAAGAGACTCTTGGTATTACCTGTCTATCGGTGTGTAATAAATTACCCCCAAAGCCAATGGTGTAACACAACAACCATCATTTATTCTCACTAGTTTCTGTGGGTCAGGAATTTAGACAGGGCCCAGTAGGAATGGCTCATTTCTGCTTTATGACTTCTGGGCCCTCAGCTGAAGACTTGAAGACTTGATAGTTGGTGCTGGCTGTCAGCTGAGACCTTAGCTGAAATGCCTACATATAGCCTCCACATGTGGCCTGAGTTTCTTCAACTGTGGTAGCTGGGTTCTAAGTCAAGAAGAAAGAGAGAGAAGGAAGAGTAAATGAGGTGGAAGCTGCTTCCTTTTTATGTGATCCTTAGCCTTGGATCACAGGACACCAATTTTGCCATTATGATCGAGGCAGTCACCAAGCCCTACCCAGCTTCAAGAAGAGAAACCTGGCCGGGTGTGGTAGCTCACGCCTGTAATCCCAGTACTTTCGGAGGCCGAGATGAGTGGATCATGAGGTCAGGAGTTCAAGACCAGCCTGGCCAAGATGCTGAAAGCCTGTCTCTACTAAGAATACAAAAATTAGCTGGGCATGGTGACACGCGCCCCTAATCCCGGCTACTCAGGAGGCTGAGGCAAGAGAATTGCTTGAACGTAGGCAGCAGAGGTTGCAGTGAGCTGAAATCATGCCACTGCACTCCAGCCTGGGCAACAGAGCAAGAATCTGTCTCAAAACAAAAAGAGGAAATCTAGACTCTAGCTCTCAATGCGGGAGGGCCACTTGCATCATAAGAAAATGTGGAATGGAACAAATATCCAGGTGTGGCTATCTTTGGAAAGCGCAACTTGCCACAGTTGAAGAGCACCGCAGTTATGGGGAAGAGAAAATTAGCTAGAAAAGGAGAAGAGACATAGAAAGAGAACCAAGGGGATTTACAGGAGCCAAGAGGAAAGAGAAAGTTTTGGTGAAGAGATATTTGGGGATTGTGTGGAGCTCGGTTATGAGAAACGTGAAAAAGATGGTGGTGGCCATGATGTGAACCGTGCCAGCAAAAATGCCACTTTTAGGTTGGTGGTTTTCAAGAAAAGCCCCCAGATTAATTAGGGACATTCATTACTTAAATTCTCCAGCTGGGGAGCCAAGACCACCTCGTGTGAGAAGATAGAGAAACATACGTGATAGGAAATACACATTTTAAAATGTCTTTTAAAACAAACCATTATCTAACTCAAGATGTGTGCCTCGGGTTCCTTATATACCAGTAGAATCAAAGAGCTCAGAATAAATAAAACCCATTAAATCTCTATCTGCAAGATTTAGTTTAAGTTCCCCCATGAAACCACAACAAGAACAAGGTGGCTTATCCAGCCACCACCTTTCCCTCTTCTATTTGCACTCTGCAAAAGGCATACTTCAAAGAGAAGACAGTAAAGTTAGTTCAACAAACATATACTGAATACTTATTTTTAATTGATACTTGCCCTGTTTGTATGTTAAGTTTCTAGCATATGAACTCTCCCAAAGTTCATATGTTGGAAACTTAAACCACAGTGCAAGTGTTGGGAGATAGGGCCTAAGGAGGGGTGTTTAGGTCATGAGGCAATCACTCTCATGAATGGAATAATATCAACTCTAAAAGGGTTAGAGGCTGCAAGTCTGACCTCGTAATCTTTTGCTCTCACTCTCTCTTGCTCTTCTGCCTTAAGCCATGGGATGATGCAGTAAGAGAGCCCTCACCCAATGCTGGCACATTGCTTTTGGACTTCACAGCCTCCAGGACTGTGAGCCAATACATTTCTGTTCTTTGCAAATGACCCTGTCTTAGTTATTCTGTTATAGCTGCACAAACAGACTAAGACAATATTATACTTGGTCCTAGGATCCAAAGACAAGAAGGCACAGGAATACAAAGACAAGGGACGCACAGTCCCTCCCTGGAGGGACTGACAGACAGAGAGACAAATAGATTATTTACAATCAGTGTGATTAGTAGGTTGCCAATTAAGGGAAACAGAGAATACCTCTAATTCTAACTCAATCTGGAGGAATCTGAGTGGAATTCCCAAAGCAAATGATCTAAGTGGAGTCTTGTAAAGGGAAGTGTTTGGCAGGAGTGGGGGTTGCCGGGAAAAAACTTAGTTTAAAAGAAAAACAGCATGAAAATGAGAGAAAGCTTGCCTTGGAATGGGGCCTGCGATAGATTTTGGGAAATGTATCTGGTTCTATGTGGCTAAAATACAGGTAAAAGTGAAAGAGGTGGGGAGATGGAGCTAGTGAGGGAAGCACAGGGCGGGTTTTAAGGAACTTTGTGTTTTGCTAAAGATAAATGAAACTTGAGAGGCTTTTTAGCTGAGTAATCACATAATCCAGTTTTCATTTTAGGCAGATCACACGGACCACCATGTGCAGGACAGGTGTGGGGAGCACTGAGAGGATGACCAGAGGTAGGGACTCAAGAGATGGGGGCTGATAGACTGTGCCATAACCCAGGTGGTATGTGTTCAATTGTGACCACTCCTCCCAAAAGATGTTGAGGTCTTAATCTCTAGGAGCCCAGAATGTGACCCTATTTAGAAATAGGGTTGTTGCAGATATAATAGTTCAGATGGGGTGATTCTAGAGAGGGTCTCTAATCCCATATGACAGGTGTCCCTATAAAAAGAGCATCACATCATGAGGCAGGCATGTGCACAGGGAGAGAGCCATGCGAAGACTGGAGTTGGGCTCCCACAAGCCAGGGAACTCCCAGGATCCAGGAGAGAGGCCTGGAGTAAATTCTTCCCCTATGCCTTCAGACCTCTAGACCTGTGAGACAATAACTGTCAGTTGCTCTAAGCCACGCAGTTCGTGGCACATTGTCACAGCAGCCCCGTGAAGCAGTGCAGCAGGGGAGAAATGATGAGTGCCCCAGTGAAGGAGAGGGAGCAGCAACAGGACAGAGAACAGCAAGAGGCACTCGCCAGGACCCCAGGGTTGATTGGTGGTGGAGGCGGGGAGAAAGAGGAATTAGGATGACTCTCAGGTTTCTGGAAGCATGATTATTTGGTGATGCCATCCTCTGGAAAAGAGGAAACAGCCCCAGAGTGCAAGCTCTATTATTGCATTTTTCCCAGTACTGGATCCTAGTACCTAGAACAAATATTTATTGAATGAATGAAAAATGACTAAAAGACAGAAAAGAGGAATAATATCTTTTTTATATCCATAATATACACATAGATCTTTTCAAGTTTCCCTTTTCCTTACCAAGTTTTAAAGTTGGCCGGGTGCAGTGGCTCACGCCTGTAATCCCACAACTTTGGGAGGCTGAGGTGGGTGAATCACGAGGTCAGGAGATCAAGACCATCCTGGTCGACATGGTGAAACCCCATCTCTACTAAAAATACAAAAATTAGCCAGGCATGGTAGTATGTGCCTGTAGTCCCAGCTGCTCGGGAGGCTGAGGCAGGAGAATTTCTTGAACCGGGAGGCAGAGGTTATAGTGAGCCAAGATTGGGCCACTGCACTCCAGCCTGGTGCCAGAGTGAGACTCCATCTCAAAAGAAAAAAAAAGTTCCATATAATTTTTTTTCTGTATAGCCTTATTTGTAACGTTCTCTATTGTCCAGGTTTTATTTCTCATATTTATTACTCCCTCCCTCTAAGGTGCATATTTTAAGTGAAAAAATAGGGCCTATGATCCCTTAAGGAAAATACTCTTATAGACACCACCATAGGCCTTAGCACCTAGTAAGTGCTCAATAAAAGCTACCTATTGTTATTGTTATCAGAAGAATTGAATATGTGCTATTCTGAGAAATCTGAGACCCTTTTTTTCCCCTTCATTTGACATCTTTTTAGCTCCCTTTTTTGTCCTTCATTTCATCCCTAACTCTTCCTTCTGACCTGCCTGCCTCCTCCACCATCACTTTTGACAAAAAATGAAAGAAAAAGAGCATCATGTAAGAGGCAGCCATATCAATATTAGTTACCTATTGCAGTATAAGAAATTACCCCCAAAAGCTTTGCACAGTGGCAGTATTGTAGCCAATGAGGTTTATCCCAGGCGCGATTATTGCTAATTGAAAACTTTTTCCAATACCCCGCAATGACAACTAGAGATATAGTCAGCGTCGGCAATTTTTGGCAGTCTCTATGGAGACTGAATCATAAAAAAAAAAAAAAAAAAAAGCAAGCAAGAAAGAAAAAGAAATTACTCCCAAAACATGACGACGAAAAATAACAGTAAGCACTTATCTCTCACACCATCTTTAGTGAGCCAAGGTTGCTGTCATCTGAAGGCTTGACTGGGGCTGAAGGAACTGCTTCTGCGAGTTCATTCACATGGCTGGCAAGTTAGTGCAGCTGCTGGTGGGAGGCTTTGGTGCCTCTCTGTGGGGGCTCTCCACAGGGCTACCTAAGTATCCTCGCAGCGTGGTGACTGAATTTCCCCAGAGCCAGCAATCCAGGGAGCTAAGGCGGACTCTGTGATGTCTTTTAAGAGGTTGCAGGTCATCATGTCAGCCATATTCTATTGGTCATAGACCAACTCTTAGATGATGTGGGAGGAAACTCTGTGAGAGAATGAATTCCAGAAGGCCAGAGGAACTTGGACCACCTTGGAGGTGAACTACTATAGAAAGATGAGGAGTAGGTGAAGGGCTGAAGAAGAACAGGTGAGGAGCAAGGACTGACTGCACAATAAAGGAGAAACAGATGTTACGGGTGTGTCCTTTTTGTGAATCTATATTCATTTCACTTCATTTTAAAAATTTTCTGTGAATTAAACTCATCAAAGTAAACATGAATCAACATTTCATCGGTGTGAAGTTTTCTGTTGAAAATCCGTAATTTTGGCAGGGCACGTTTGCTCACAACTGTAATCCCATCACTTTGGGAGGTCAATGTGGACAGATCACCTGATGTCAGGAGTTCAAGACCAGCCTGGTTAACACAGCAAAACCCTCTCTACTAAAAAGACAAAAATTAGCCAGGTGTGGTGGCATGTGCCTGTAATCCCAGCTACTGGGAGGCTGAGGCAGGAGAATCGCTTGAACCTGGGGGGTGAAGGCTGCAGTGAGTGAAATCGCTGCACTGTACTCCAGACAAAGTGAGACTCTGCCTCAAAATAAAAAAAGAAAGAAAGAAAATCTGTAATTTGATCTCAGTGCTTATTAAATCCTATTCTAGTTGTTGTTTGTGTGTCTTTTTAAAATGGAGTGTCTGGCCGAGCATGGTGGCTCACACCTGTAATCCAAGCACTTTGGGAGGCCAAGGCAGGCAGATCACCTGAGGTCGCGAGTTCGAGACCAGCTTAACCAACATGGACAAACCCCATCTCTACTAAAAATACAAAATTAGCCAGGCATGGTGGCGCACACCTGTAATCCCAGCTATTTGAGAGGCTGAGGCAGGAGAATCGCTTGAACCCGGCAGGTGGAGGTTTTGGTGAGCTGAGATCATGCCATTGCACTCCAGCCTGGGCAATAAGAGAGAAACGTCTCAAATAAATAAATAAATAAATAAAATGGAGTGTCCAGTGTTTTATGATAAATTATAAAATATCCCTTCCATTTTCTCATGCCCCTCCTCACCCTCTATTCACATTAGCATGTAGAATTGCAGTTCTTAAGGGCTGAAATCATCACTATGGACATATTAATTTCAGCAAGCCCACATCAGTGTTGCTCTGTATAAAAGGCAGCATTGGCACACGTCGTGAAACATGCAAGCCTAGCCCAAGACATTCTCCCAGTGGAGCTGGTAGGAGAGAGAGCTTTGGGCTTCTGGCTTAGACTCTAGGCTCTACCTACCAGCTCTATGACATTGGACAGGTTGTTTAACCTCGACTCCACTTTCTTCATCTCGAACAAGAGTCAACAAACTTTCTGTAAAGGGACAGATCATACATATCTTAGACTTTGTGGACCATATGGTCTCTGTTACAACCACTCAATCTGTTGTTGTAGCAGGAAAACAGGTATAAGCAATATGTAAGCATATGAACATGGCTGTGTTCCATTAAAATTTTATTTACCGAAACAGGCAGCTGGCCAGATTTGGTGCAAAGATTATAGTTTGCCAACCTCTGATCTAGAAAATGACATATGTAGAAGACATTATGGTTGAATGCTCAATATCTATTATATCCCAACTAATGAGTCTAAGGCAATCAAGATGTCTATCCCCTGGGCCATATTAGCATAGAAATAGGCCTGCCTGAGCCATTCTGTGGCCATAAGACATGAGGAGAGGATTGCTGGTGGCTTTTCTGGGTAATCAGCATCCTCACTCTTAAGAAAATGCTGCCTCACAAAACTGGCCTCTCTTTGCGCTGGGCATGGGCAAGGAAGCAGACAGGCCCCACTAGGACTAGCACTGTACTACCAGCCTTAGGAAAGATCTGATGGTGAGGATGGCAGAGAAGTCTTCCTCTGGACTTCTTATGTAAGCTAAAAAAATTTCCAGTTTCCCTTTATTAACTCTGAATTAGGTCATCTGTTATTTTGGCTAAAGGCATCCTAAGTGAAAATCTCATTCAAAGGGTAGTTATGAGATCTAAATGGAAAAATGTGTGTGATCAGGGCATGCAAATTATAAAACTCTACCAGTCTGACTCAGTAATAGTGAAATAATCACCAACTACTTCCCAAGTCGTCCCTGGTCTCAGTCACATTAACGGTATGTATGCACATGCCTTTGATACACACATTCTATTGAAAGTGAAAACACTTCATCCTCCTCAATAATTAAAAAAAGATCACAAACTATCACTTCTCTTAGCTACGGTCTCCCAACCCACATAAGATAAAACTCAAGGGAAATAAAATGACAGTAATTATTAACCTGTAAAAATGATGAAGTAGCAGTGGTCATTAAGATACTTCGTCCTAATGTAGCAGTATCCTAATGACCACAGCATCCTAATGTAGCAATATCCTAATGATCACTGCAAGAGTAGGTGAAGGGACATACAGGGCAGTTTATCCTCCCTCCCTCCCTCCCTCCTTCCTTCCCTCTGTTCCTTCCTTCCTTCCTTCCTTCCTTCCTTCCTTCCTTCCCTCCCTCCTCCTCCCTTCCTCCTTCCTTCCTTCTTTCCCTCCCTCCCTCCCCCTCCCTTCCTTTCTTCCTTCCTTTCTTATTTCCTTTCTCCCTTCCTTTCTCCCTTCCTTCCTTTCTTTCTTCCTTTCTCCCTTCATTCCTTTCTTTCTCCCTTGCTTCCTTTCTCTTCTTCTCTTTATTTTCCTTCCTTCTTCCCTTGCTTCCTTCTTTCCTTCCTTCCTTTCTCCTTTCCTTTCTCCCTTCCTTCTCTTTCTTTTCCTTCTTTCCATCTTTTCTACCTTCCTTTTTTCTTCATTCTTTCCTCATTCCTTCCTTCCATTCTCCATTCCTTCCTTCCTTTTTATCTTTCTTTTCTGAAAAATAGCAATGGGTAAAGTTGAGTTTAATGAATGTGGGCCTGGAATCAAAAACAGGTCTTCTGTGACTTTCCAACTTCAGCTTCTGAGTAAATCATTACATATTGGGTATTACTGGTTCTCATAAGTAATATTCCATAGTATCAAAAAAAGGTATAAATAAGGATTTGTGGTTATTTATTAAAATCAAAAAGTGCTGAAAACCTTATAAAGTTACAACACTCATAGTCTTTTTCTCTCTCTTGTCTTCTCTCTTCCTGGGGAGGTTTAGTAGGATCCGCAGTATTTGTTTTTCTATTTATTTTTTATCTTTCTCTGATGACCCAGTTCTGTGATGATTTAAAATTTGAAACAAAGAAGTAAAATAATCCAGTATCATATTTCATAACCTGTGCTGTTGCAACTATGTTGTACATACAGCCTACCAGAGATGGATCATAAATTGCAGACCTCACTTGGAAGTCTCCACACTGCACTATGTCTTGGACTGAGTGATTGACAATCAACTCTCCCCACAACCCTGTAAGTTATGAATCCCTACATTTCACACATGAACAAATTGAGGTTCAGAAATGGCTAAGCAACTTGCCTAAGGTTATAGAATAAAGAAGTGGAGGGGCCTGAACTTATACCCAGGTCTGCAAGACGTCAAAGGCATTTACAGAGAGAACCCCTCAGTCTGGAAACAATGGGAAGTGTGTACCTGTCAGGACTTTGTGCTTATCCAGTGCTACCGGGTGCAGTGCTGAGTTCCAGGGTGGGACATGCCACACTGGGGGAGGCAGGCAGGGCCCTGGGGAGGGGCACGTTGGACCACGAGCAGGCAAAGGGACAGCAAGCTGTCTGCCAGAGAGAGGGGTAAACTCAAGCTGGGATCAGCCACCTGGAAATGTCACAGCAGCTTTTGCATCCAGGGAAGTCATAATGGGCTCCAGCTCACATATTTGATTAATGACAGAACTGGGACCCAGGGGAATCCTAGTTTCTGACTCCAATTTCATTCTTTCCCATAAACCAACTATCTTTCCTTCAAGCCCAGCACAAAACTCTCCTTCTCCTAGATACCTTGCTTGCCCCCTCTTAGGCCCCAGTGGCTGCTGTTCCAAGTGCCAAGGACACTCACGACGTTGCCCAGGCTGGAGTGCTGGATGTTGATTGACATAAGAAAGTGTCCTCTGGGGACACTCAGGGTCTACGGGACCCTTTCAAGGCATCTGTGAGGTCAAAGCTATTTTTATAATACTGCAAGGCATCTTTCGCTTTCTTCACTCTCATTTGCAGGTGTGTGGACAGGTTTGTTTCCCAGAGGCAATCTGATGTGTAATGATGTCACCTCTCCACTAATGGCACACAGGCTTATTCCTGTGTGTTGATATTTTCTCCATTATAATTTTGAGTATGGTAAATATCAAGATACAACTCACATCTTTAAAAAGCTCTTTGATTTTAAGAGTGCAAAGCGGTCCTGAAACCAAAAGGCCTGGGAACCTTGGACCTGGATGCTTCTGTGCCTACCTGAATTTAGCGTCACTTGACATCAGCTCAACTATATCCATAATTCACTCCACCGTCCCCATTATCTTTGTGAGAAAACCATTTGGGCAGCAAGGAGGGTGCCCTTTGATTTTATGACACGTTTTTCTGATGGGTCTGTTTAAGTCAGTCCTACCAACATTCCTAATTAAAATAACAGCTGCCAAACAAGCAGGAACAAGGTCTTCCCATATCAATCTCTTTAGGTTAAAAAAAAAAAGTATTTGGTTACAGGCTACTACTCCAGAAAATGGTCCCTGAAAAGTAGTTGTATCTAACCGCCCCTGTGCTCTTCGTTTGATTTTGCACCTTAAAGCTGTGTTTTGCTGTTAAGCAATTTAGTTCTCACATTTGTGACATAGCTCCAGTGTGATTACTGAGTAGCTCTTACAAGGATTTCCTGTTTCCCAAGAGTATACTACAGGAGTTGTAGTCACGGAAGTTGCAAAGGGCCAGAGGCAGTGAAGGGGGACTAATTATATGTGGATTATTGCCTTATATTTTCTGTCCCACAGAGTCCTTGCAGATGGTGTGATTGTTCACACAGCAGGGGCAGATTTGCCATCAAAGGGACAGGAAATCTTGGCGGGAGGCACATGGGCACCAGGGGTGTGTCCCCCAACTGACCTTGGCGTCCCTCCAGCAAATCTCGCCTTTTTAGTGAATGAGGAAGGCAGCTTGTGTGGCCTCTGCCAAGGCGACTCGGGCTCAGGGGTTCCCATCGCTGGAACTTGTTCGCTTTAGGCTAGGAGAGAAATCAGATGCATTTTACAAATGAACAGCAAATGCACACGCCCCTTTACCTGTACAGGTGTTGTTAACTGTTTAATCATTTATAAACGGGACCCCTTCCTGGGAGTCTCCCCCTGGGGATTACTGTTAGGAGACAAGGTGGAGACATCTGCTTTCTTTGCCTTGCTGTTGCCATTTATCAAGATTTTGTGGGTTGGCTAGTCCTTGGCAGAACACAAACAAAAGCAGATGACCCCGAAAGGTTGAAAAATGTATATGGACTGAAACAGAATTTTTAAATAACACAAATATGCAGAACTAGTCTCCAAGGGTCCTTGAAATGATGAAATGAGGTCCTTAACTTAGAGCACACACAGAACACCAGAGTCTCTGAAGACAAAACAAGTCATTATAGTTCTGCTCTTTCCAGACTTCAAAGCCACCCCCAGGCCAGGTCCCCATGAGCTCCAGCCTCTTAATGACCTTCCGCCTTTCTCTATGCCTCACCTACACTGCAGCCTCCAGGCACATTTTATAGTGTTTGGATGCTTTAGAATCAGGTTTTCAAAGCTTTCATCAGTGAATTTCCTCACTCAGCTCTCCAACCCAACCCCACCCCAAAGTCCTTCACTTGTAGCCCGAGGGCTCCTCCTCACAGACCAGAGAGTTGGCAAATACTTGGTAATGTGGCCCAGAAGCCACAGGCCTCAGGGCCAGATAAGAAGATTCAGATGCAGATTCACAGAGCAGGTTTGCTGCTTCTAGTGCTGGTACAGGAGGAGGATGGGAGGAAGAAGTCTGTTCCAAAGGAAGCGAAACATTGAGAGAGCACAGAGCGAGGGTCAGGCAGTCCCCTGTCTGAAGGGGTGAAGGAACTAGCTGGCAGAGAGACCCAATTCTAGCCCCCTTGGGGAGGATACCCGGCCTATTGCCTGACAATCCTCTGGTTTTAGTTGACTCAGCCTGTGCCTCAAGACTTTCCAATCTATCACCCAAGAGCCCAAAATGCTCCAAAATCCCCCTAGGGCAGAAGACGGAGGTGCTTGTGGAAGTGAACTTCTGGGGAAGAAGGTTGGGCAGGAGGAGGGAAAACCTCACTTTTGTCCGAGATGAGCTTAGCTGGAAGCAGTGTTTAACTCCCAGCAGGAAAGTGCAGAGAGTCACACATCCCCCTGGGGAATGGGGAAACTCCACCTTCAGAGTGGGAAATGTGTATAAAGATCAGGGTCATTTTCCACCAAAAGGCAGTGCTCATCCTGTAAATGTGATGAGGGAACCTGAGGGTCATTCAGAATGTAGATGCAGAAAGGTCTGGGGAACGAGTCCAGTCCCCTACCTTCCGAGGCTGAGTGGGGCGAATAAACACTAGATAGAAACTTCAGGAAAACTCAGGAGTGCTTGGCCCTTGAGGCTGGAAACCCCAAAGAGAATTCCCACACCCACAGGGCACCTGAGTGGTTGGGTAGCACCCGTCCTGAAGTGCTCTGGCAGATGCGCTTGAGAGAGGCTTCGCATGGGGGTGGAGGGAGATCAGAGAGGAAAGGACGTTACTATAGTAGCTGGGGGGCCAGTGGTCCTGAAGGGGCTCTCCCAACTGGGACAAAGGGGACCAAAAAGTTGCCCCAGTAATGTATGTCCTTCAGGGCAGTGCACATCTTTGGAGGTTTCAACCTAAAATAATCAAAAAGGTCAGAATCCAGTTTAAAAAGTTTATTCAAGCACAATGGTTGACAATAGCCACCCAGGAGCATAGCTTCAAGTTGCCCTGAATAAGAACACACAAGGGTAACTCTCTCACAGTACAAAGTGATCCCTGGTACTCCAAAAGCCAAAGAGATCAGGTCATGTAATGCAAAAGAAAGCTGAGCTTTAGGCCTAAGAGGAACCTACCTGTCCAAGACTCCTCAGACTCCACAGAAAGACAGAAGATCCCAGAAAGGGGGTGAATCACACTTTTTTTGGTGTTCTTTAGGGGTCTGAGTTGGTAGAATCCCCCTCTAGATTTCTTCGTATGCTACTGAAGACAGCAAGAGGAAGCAGTAGCTAAAAATCAGCTTTTAATTCAGTTGAGTTTGACCACTGTTGTTTTGTTTATACTTTAAGTTCTGGGGTACATGTGCAGAACATACAGGTTTGTTACATAGGTACACATATACCATGGCAGTTTCCTGCACCCGTCAACCCATCATTTACATTAGGCATTTCTCCTAATGCTGTCCCTCCCCTAGTCCCTCACCCTGTGACAGGTGTATGATGTTCCCCTCCCCATGTCCATGTGTTCTCATTGTTTGACTCTCATGAGTGAGAACATGTGGTGTTTGGTTTTCTGTTTCTGTGTTAGTTTGCTGAGAATGATGGTTTCCAGCTTCATCCATGTCCCTGCAAAGGACATGAACTTTTTATGGCTGCATAGTATTCCCTGGTATATATATGCCACATTTTCTTTATCCAGTCTATCATTGATGGGCATTTAGGTTGTTTCCAAGTCTTTGCTATTGTGAATACTGCTGTAATAAACATACATATGCATGTGTCTTTATAATACAATGATTTATAATCCTTTGGGTATATACCCAGTAATGGGATTGCTAGGTCAAATGGTATTTCTGGTTCTCGATCCTTGAGGAATCGCCACACTGTCTTCCACAATGGTTGAACTAATTTACATTCCCACAAACAGTGTAAAAGCATTCCTATTTTTCCATATCCTCTCCAGCATCTGTTTCCCAACTTTTAAATTATCACCATTCTAACTGGTATGAGATGCATCTCACTGTGGTTTCGATTTGCATTTCTCTAATGACCAATGATGACACACTTTTTTTCGTATGTTTGGCCACATAAATGTCTTCTTTTGAGAAGTGTCTGATCATATCCTTTGCCCCTTTTTGATGAAGTTGTTTTTTTCTTGTAAATTTGTTTAAGTTCCTTGAAGATTCTGGATATTTATTAGACTTTTGTCAGATGGATAGATTGCAAAAATTTTCTCTCATTCTGTAGGTTGCCTGTTCACTCTGGTCATAGTTTCTTTTGCTGTGCAGAAGCTCTTTAGTTTAATTAGATACAATTTGTCACTTTTGGCTTTTGTTGCTGGTGCTTTTGGTATTTTAGTCATGAAGTCTTTGCCCATGCCTATTTCCTGAATGGTATTGCCTAGGTTTTCTTCTAGGGTTTTTATAGTCTTTAGGTCTTATGTTTAAGTCTTTAATCCACCTTAAGTTAATTTTTGTATGAGGTGTAATAAGAGGTCCAGTTTCAGTTTTCTGCATATTGCTAGCCCATTTTCCCAATACCATTTATTAAATAGGAATCCTTTCCCCATTGCTTGATTTTTATTAGGTTTGTCAAAGATCAGATGGTTGTAGATGTGTGGCATAATTTCTGAGACCTCTGTTTCATTGGTCTATATCTCTGTTTTGGTACAGTACTGTGCGTTTTGATTACTGTAGCCTTGTAGTGTGGTTTGAAGTCAGGTAGTATGATGCCTCCAGCTTTGTTCTTTTTGCTTAGGATTGTCTTGGCTATAGAGGCTCTTTTCTGGTTTCATATGAAATTTAAAGTAGTTTTTTTCTAATTCTGTGAAGAAAGTCAATGGTAGCTTGATGGGGATAGCATTGAATCTATAAACTACTTTGGGCAGTATGGCCATTTTCACAATATTGATTCTTCCTATCCATGAGCATGGAATGTTTTTCCATTTGTTTGTGTCCTCTCTTGTTTCCTTGAGCATGGGTTTGTAGCACTCCCTTTTTTTTTTTTTTTTTTTAATAAAGATGGGGTTTCACCATGTTGGTCAGGCTGGTCTTGAACTCCCAACCTCAGGTGATCCACCCGCCTTGGCCTCCAAAGTGCTTGGATTACAGGTGTGAGCCACCACGCCCGGCCTTGTAGCTCTCCTTGAAGAGGTCCTTCATACCCTTTGTAAGTTGTATTCCTAGGTATTTTATTCTCTTTGTAGCAATTGTGAATGGAGGTTCACTCATGATTTGGCTCTCCATTTGTCTATTATTGGTGTACAGGAATGCTTGTGATTTTTGCACATTGATTTTTTTAATCCTTAGACTTTGCTGAAGTTGCTTATCACCTTAAGAAGATTTTGGGCTCAGACTATGGGGTTTTCTAAATATTCAATCATGTCATCTGCAAACAGAGACAATTTGACTTCCTCTCTTCCTATTCAAATACCTTTTATTTCTTTCTCTTGCCTAATTGCCCCGGCCAGAACTTCCAATACTATGTTGAATAGAAATGGTAAGAGAGGGCATCCTTGTCTTCTGCAGGTTTTCAAAGGGAATGCTTCCAGCTTTTGCCCATTCAGTATGATATTGGCTGTGGGTTTGTCATAAATAGCTTTTATGATTTTGAGATACATTCCATCAATACCTAGTTTATTGAGAGTTTTTAGCATGAAGGGGTGTTGAATTTTATTGAAGGCCTTTTCCGCATCTATTGAGATAATTGTGTTTTTTGTCATTGGTTCTGTTTATGCAATGGATTACGTTTACTGATTTGCATGTGTTGAACCAGCCTTGCACTCCCAGGGATGAAGCCAATTTCACTGTAGTGGATAAGCTTTTTGATGTGCTGCTGGATACGGTTTGCCAGTATTTTATTGAGGATTTTCACATTGATGTTCATCAGTGATATTGGCCTGAAATTTTCTTTTTTTATTATGTCTCTGCCAGGTTTTGGTATTAGAATGATGCTGGCCTTATAAGATGAGTCAGGGAGGAGTCCCTCAGTCCCTCTTTTTCTATTGTTTGGAATAGTTTCAGAAGGAATGTTACCAGCTCCTCTTTGTACCTCTAGTAGAATTTGGCTGTGAATTTGTATAATCCTGGGCTTTTTTTGGTTGGTAGGCTATTGATTACAGCCTCAATTTCAGAACATGTTATTGGTCTATTCAGGGATTCAAACTCTTCCTGGTTTGGTCTTGGGAGGGTGTATGTGTCCAGGAATTTATCCATTTCTTCTAGATTTTCTAGTTTATTTGTATGAAGGTGTTTAGAGTATTCTCTGATGGCAGTTTGTATTTCTGTTGGATCAGTGGTGATATCCCCTTTATCATTTTTTATTGTATCTATTAGATTCTTCTCTCTTTTCTTCTTTATTAGTCTGGCTAGTGGTTTATCTATTTTGTTAATCTTTTCAAAAAACCAGCTCCTGGATACATTGATTTTTTGAAGGGTTTTTCATGTCTCCATCTCCTTCAGGTCTGCTCTGATCTTAGTTGTTTCTTGTCTTCTGCTAGCTTTTGAATTTGTTTGCTCTTGCTTCTCTAGTTCTTTTGATTGTGTTGTTAGGGTGTCAATTTTAGATCTTTCCTGCTTTCTCCTGTGAGCATTTAGTGCCATAAATTTCCCTCTAAATACTGCTTCAGCTGTGTCCCAGAGATTCTGGTTCATTGTTTTCAGACCTCCATGTGCAAGCCCAGACCCAGAAGGTGTAAAGTCCTGCCTGCCTCAGCTGATCACCCCCTACTCCCTGCCTGCATTTGCCATTATCCCTGATTGCCCAGAGGAGCTTCCCCGAGACATAAGCTTCCCCTCATCCCACACTGCCTTCTTAACTGTTATTATGATAATGTGAGTACTCCTCACCCCACCCTACCATCTTAGCAACTCTTATCCCACCTGCCATTGTAACTGAACTTATGGTAATGTATACTCCTTGCCCCTACCCCCACCACTATAACTGATCTTCCTCTAACTTTTCACTGCCCACCCCAAACCTATAAAACCAACTCCTATCCCACCGCCCTTTGCTAACGCCCGTTTTGGCCTTAGCCCACCTGCACCCAGGTGAATAAACAGCCATGTTGTTCACACAAAGCCTGTTTGCGGAGGGTCTCTTCATTCAAAGCGCACGTTTTTAACAGTTGTGTCTTTGTTCTCATTGTTGTCAAAGAACTTATTTATTTCTGCCTTAATTTCATTATTTACTCAGCAGTCATTCAGAAGCAGGTTGTTCAGTTTCCATGTAGTTGGTACAGTTTTGAGTAAGTTTCTTAATCCTGAGTTCTAATTTGATTGCACTCTGGTCTGAGAGACTGTTATGATTTCCATTCATTTGCATTTGCTGAGGAGTGTTTTACTTACAATTATGTGGTCAATTTTAAAATAAGTGCTATGTGGTGCTAAGAAGAATGTATATTCTATTGATTTGGGGTGGAGAGTTCTATAGATGTCTATTAGGTCCACTTGGTCCAGAGCTGAGTTCAAGTCCTGAATATCCTTGTTAATTTTCTGTCTCGATCTGTCTAATATTGACAGTGGGGTATTAAAGTCTCCCACTATTATTGCACGGGAGTCTAAGTCTCTTTGTAGGTCTCTAAGAACTTACCTTATGAATCTGGGTGCTCCTGTATTGGGGGCATATATATTTAAGATAGTTAGCTCTTCTTGTTGCATTGATCCCTTTACCATTATATCATGCCCTTCTTTGTCTCTTTTGATCTTTGTTGGTTTAACGTCTGTTTTATCAGAGACTAAGATTGCAACCCTTGCTTCTTTTTTTTTTTTTTTTTTTTTTTGTTTTCATTTCCTTGGTATTTCCTCCATCCCTTTATTTTGAGCCTATGTGTGTCTTTGAATGTGAGTTGAGTCTCCTGAACACAGCACATCAATGGATCTTGACTCTATCCAATTTGCCAGTCTGGACATTTTAATTGGGGCATTTAGCCCATTTACATTTAAGGTTAATATTTTTATGTGTGAATTTGATCCTGTCATTATGATGCTAGCTGGTTATTTTGTTTGTTTGTTGATACAGTTTCTTCATGGTGTCAATGGTCTTTATAATTTGGTGTTTTTGCAGGGGCTGGTACTGGTTTTTCCTGTCTGTATTTAGTGCTTCCTGCAGGCGCACTTGTAAGTCATGCCTGATTTTGACAAAATCTCTTAGCATTTGCTTGTTTGTGAAGGATTTTATTTCTACTTCTCTTAGGAAGCTTAATTTGGCTGGATATGAAATTCTGGGCTAAAAATTCTTTTCTTTAAGAATGTTGAATATTGGCCCCCACTCTTTTCTGGCTTGTAGGGTTTCTGCAAATAGATCTGCTGTTAGTCTGATGGGCTTCCCTTTGTGGATTACCCAACCTTTCTGTCTGGCTGCCTTTAACATTTTTTCCTTCATTTCAACCTTGGTAAATCTGACAATTATGTGTCTTGGGGTTGCTCTTCTCAAAGAGTATCTTTGTCATGTTCTCTGTGTTTCCTGAATTTGAATGTTGGCCTGTCCTGCTAGGTTGGGGAAGTTCTCTGGATAATATCCTGAAGAGTGTTTTCCAACTTGGTTCCATTCTCTCCATCACTTTCAGGTACACCAATCAAACATAGGTTTGGTCTTTTCTTGGAAGCTTTGTTTGTTCCTTTCAATTCTTTTTTCTCTATTCTTGTCTCCACATTTTATTTCATTAAGTTGATCCTTCAGTCTCTGATATCCTTTCTTCTGCTTGGTTGATTTGGCTATTGATACTTGTGTATGCTTTATGAAGTTCTTGTGCTGTGTTTTTCAGCTCCATCAGGTGATTTACATTCTTCTCCAAACTGGTTATTCTAGTTAGCAATTCCTCTAACCTTTTTTTTAAAGTTCTTAGCTTCCTTGCATTGGGTTAGAACATCCCCCTTTAGCTCAAAGGAGTTTGTTATTACCCACCTTCTGAAGCCTACTTCTGTCAATTCATCTAGCTCATTGTCAGTCCTGTTTTGTTCCCTTGCTGGCAAGGAGTTGTGATCCTTGGTAGGAGAAGAGGTATTATGGTTTTGGAATTTTCAGTCTTTCTGCACTGGTTTTTCCTCATCTTCATGGATTTATCTACCTTTGGTCTTTGATGTTGGTGACCTTCAGATGGGGTCTTTGTGTGAATGTCCTTGTTGTTGATATTGATGCTATTGCTCTCTGTTTGTTTGTTTTTCTTCTAACAGTCAGGTCCCTCAGCTGCAAGTTTGCTGGAATTTGCTGGAGGTCCACTCCAGACCCTGTTTGCCTGAGTATCACCAGCAGAGTCTGGAGAACAGCAAAGATTGCTACCTGGTTCTTCCTCTGGAAGCTTCATCCCAGAGGGGCACCTGCCAGATGCCAGCCAGAACTGTCCTGTATGAGGTGTCTGTCAACCTCTGCTGGGAGGTGTTTCCTAGTCAGCAGGCATGGGGGCCAGGGACCCACTTAAGGAGGTAGTCTGTCCCTTAGCAGAACTCGAGTGCTGTGCTGGGTCATCCACTGCTCCAGAGGCAGGAATGTTTAAGTCTGCTGACACTGAACCACAGCCATCCGTTCCCCCCGGTGCTCTGTCCCAGCGTGATGGAGGTTTTATCTATAAGCCTCTGACTGGGGCTACTGCCTTTCTTTCAGAGATGCCCTTCCCAGAGAGGAGGAATCCAGAGAGACAGACTGGCTACAGAGGCTTTGCCAACCTGTGGTGGATTTTACCCCAGTTTGAATTTCCAGACAGCCTTCTTTCTTCCTTCCTTTCCTTCCTTCCTTCCTTCCTTCCTTTCTTTTATCCTTCTTTATTTCTTTTGGCAGGGTCTTACTTTGTCACCCAGGCTGGAGTGCAGTGACATAATCACAACTCATTGCAGCTTCAATCATCCTTCCCATTCAGCCTCCTGAGTAGGTAGGACCACAAGCATGCACCACCATGCAGAACTAATTTTTAAATTTTTTTTTTTTTTTTTGAGACAGGTCTCACTATATTACCCAGGCTGAATCGAACTCCTGGGTTTAAGCAATCCTCTCACCTCAGCCTCCCAGAGTGCTGAGACTACAGGTATGAGCCACTGCACCTGGCCAGAGCTCCTTTTTAAAAACTCTTTTAAATCTCTTATTATCAGATTATTGTTGAGACAAACAGATGAGATTACCGGCTTTTGAGCCTTTTTTTTTTCACCCAAGTACCCTCCCAAGTGAATCACCAAAACCAATAAGCCTTAACCAAAGTTGTGATTTAATCAAGAACACATGAGGTATCTCCAAAGAGGTATGAAGCAGTCCTCACAAGATTCAGAACCACTCCAAAGACAGCTCAATGAAAGGATACTTTCAATAACCACAAACGGAGTACAACTCACATTTCTGTCCAGCCATGTAGACAGCTGAGCATCTATACCTGAAGGCCTCAAGGCCCTCACATATCCCACTGATGGTAAGTCAGGAAACCAAAAGCTGTCTATGAAAGGGAACAGCGTCAATAACAAACAGGAATCCCCAAAGCCAAAAGTCACACAAATACCAAACCAAAGGCATGGTTCTCTGACCAGGGATCAAACCCAGGCTGTGGCAGTGAAGATACAGGATTTCACCTACCAGAATTCCAGGTGGAGCCGCCTTCACTGTGAATCCCACAGGGCGTCTGAAGCGGGCACCTTGAGATTACAAAGGATTTTAATTTTCTTTTTGGTCAAATTTTGCTCTTTACTTCTGTCAAGAGAATTTCAAAGGCTGGCCATGATATCATTATGTGTCTTTTAGAAAATCTGATCTTGGCCGGGTGCGGTGACTCACTCCTGTAATCCCAGCACTTTGGGAGGCTGAGGCGGATGGATCACCTGAGGTCAGGAATTCAACACCAGCCTGGCCAAAATAATAAAATCCTATCTCTATTAAAAATACAAAAATTAGCCAGGCATGGTGGCATGTGCCTGTAATCCCAGCTACTAGTGGGGCTGAGGCAGGAGAATCACTAGAACCTGGGAGGTGGGGATTGCAGTGAGCTGAGATCACGCCACTGCACTCCAGCCTGGGCAACAGAGCTAGACTCAGTCTCAAAAAAAAAAAAAAAAACCCTGATCTTTCCTTAAATACAAATAAGGCAATTTGTTTAGAATGAGAGATCTTTAAAATATAAATAAGTGTGTGTGTGTGTGTGTGTGTATGTATATATATATATATATATATACATATATACATACATATATATATATATATATATATATATCTAGAAGTTATTCTAATTCAAAGGATCCATTTAATGGTGCACTTATTCTAAGAGCAGCTTGATCCCATATGTATACCAAGAAGTACACTAAGGTTGCTATACCCAAGACTAGTCATACAAGTCCTTTTCTCCCATTAGTCAAAATTTTGCAGAGGAAAAGAGACAAACATGGTTTTTACTGTCCACTCAACCAGATTCCACAAAATGAGAGATAGGGAGGCTGGCTGGTAAGAAGTTCTTACCCTTCTGCTGGCCTGTCAGGTCCTGGGTTCTCTTCACTGTGGCTTTGAGCAGAGCAGCTTGGGTACTCTGCTCACAGCGCTAAAGCTGTAGGGGCCAAGGGAAAGCTTTGCTCTCACCCTGTGAATGTTAACTGAAAAAAATCAACTCACAAAAAGAGATTAATGGGGGGAGTGGCCTGCAATTTATTAACGTCTACGCAGGTGATAACTATTCCCCTTTGAAGAGAAAGAGATAGGGGTATTTTATAATTTTTAAAAGTCTCAGGTGGGTGTCGTGGCTCACATCTGTAATCCCAACACTTTGGGAGGCTGAGGCAGGTGGATCATGAGGCCAGGAGTTCGAGACCAGCCTGGCCAACATGGTGAAGCCCTGTCTCTACTAAAAATACAAAAAGTAGCCTGGCATGGTGGCACACACCTGTAATCACAGCTACTTGGGAGGCTGAGGCAGGAGAATCGCTTGAACTCAGGAGGCGGAGGTTGTGGTAAGCAGAGATGGTACCATTGCACTCCAGCCTGGGTGACACAGCAAGACTCCATCTAAACTCTCTGCCTATCAGGTGGATGGGATCTGAGAGAACCAAGAGGAAAACATGTTCCCAACAGAGAACCTAACTAAAAATCAATTTTGGCAGTCTTTTTTCAATTCAGAAATTATTGTAGATAATTGTTTCCCTCTTGCAATAGAAATGACTTTATTAGAACCTTTTTACAATAGAGATGGAGTCTCACTATGTTGCTCAGGCGGGTCTCGAACTCCTGGGCTTAAGCGATCTTCCCATCTCAGCCTCCCAAAATGCTGGGATTACAGGTATGAGCCATCGCACCTGGCCTAGAAGCTTCTAAGTACATTGAAGATAACTCTGTCAGTTATTTTGTTTTATCTTGGCTGGCATTTTCTGATTGAGTGCACAGATAAATTAGGTATTTTAAAGATACTCCATTTTGGCCATTGTAACTTGGGGTCTTCATAAGTTATGTGAGACCATTTTTCTAAATACGTGCATGAAGAGGTGTCATTAACATTGTACATGAATCCAGGTAGCATTTCTGAAGGCAAATCTCTCCTTTAGTTGTACAAGTGTCGATAATTTAGATTTTCCTTTGAAAGACCAAAGAGACCTAGTGAGAGGAATTTTGGTCACTCAAGAAGAAATTTTAGATCTGTCAATTGCACCAGGTCTCAGAATCTGGCCAGTTTCAAATATTACAATTCACTTAAGCTTACAAGGATATCACTTTCTCTTTTCAGAGAAAACTGTTTTCTGTTTGACCACATTTTAAATAAGAGTAAAGGTTGTAGACTTTAATGAGTAAGACAAACAAAACCTGAACCTCAGAGAAAAGTGAAAATCACAAACAGCAGTCAGCAGAATTTCTAGAGATTAAGGAGCAAAACTTCCCCTTAAAGCCTTGAAGTAGAGCCTCCATTTCAGCTTTGTCAAGTGTGAAGTGAGCTCACTTGAATAAAGTTTGAATTTCACCAAAAATCAGAGAGATTCAAAATCTGAGAAGAGACTCCACAGAGGCTCCTGCTCACTTGGTGAGGTTGAGTGAACACAAATGTGTTCATGTTGGCACCAAGGCCCTGATTATTGGCAAAACAGGGGTATCTCTGGAGGCTCATTTCAGGTCCCTTTGTAGTCACATCAACTGAACTCAGGCACCACCTGGGATGAAAGGAAGAAGGGAGAGAAGTTGGGAAGAATCCTGGGTTAGCCAAGTGGCTTCTCAAAAGAAACTCTAGTAAACGGGAGGCAATTGAAGCATGGCAAGACATAGGTCTCCTCCACCAGAAGAAAAAAAAAAAGCATTGTTGGCTAAGTTGAATTCAGTATTAGAGAAATCACATTTCTGCACACCTGAGTTTGTGGATGGAGAAATTTCTGCCTTTTGTGGGTTCTTAGCAATCTCCTGACAAAAATATTCTAATTGTCTCCTTCGCACTTGAAAATTAATCCAAACTCTGGCCTCTGGCTTTTAAGATTCTGATTCCACCTCCCCATCTCTAACCAAGCTTTTGTCCCACTGGGTCTCCTTTTTGACGGACACACTTGCCAAGCTCTTTCCTACCTTGGGGCTTATGTGTGTATAGTTTCTTCTGGCAAAAATGCTATTTCCTGTACCAGGTCCTTCTCAGATTTGGTGAGGTCGGTTGCAAATGGTTTAAATAGTTGTTCTGGCCACATCTCATTTTTTCTCTCTCTCTTTTTTTTAACTTCATAGCATCTCACACTTTATAGTTGCTCATTTATTACTATATGTTTGATTCACGAGATTATAAGCAAATGCCTAGTATAATACGTGCATGAGGAATTCATTGAAATAGTAAGTCAATGAATAAGAAGATAATGTCCAATGAGTGATTATTTTTCACTTTTCTTGAGCACAGAGAGAAAAATGAGAGAAAATTTTTAATTTAGGTATCTGTTACATGGCCTAACATCAAGATTGGGTCATACTGTAGGATAATCTATCGTGTGGCCTATTCATCATAGAGCTGAAAATCAAGTTCATACAGGAAGTTCTCTGTGACCTTTTCTCGGATCAAGTGATTCAATTCATCATTTGTTATTCGCCAGCCCCTTACCATTCCTTAGTTGCGGTAAACACCATGGAAAGTCAGGGGAAGCATTAAAGAATCAACAGTTCAGTTACAGAGTTAAAAATAGCACCCCCTGTGAAATTGCAGTTAGGGAGTATAAAGCATTATCATTCTGAATATTTTGGGAATTATGACATCTTTCTCTGGTATATGCAGATAATTTTCCTGTTTCCTCTCTCATCTTCTCCAACCTAAATAGCTATGTGGTGTGGTATTTTAAATGAATTAAAATTAATTTCATTTTGGGAATTTTTATACCTCTGAGATAGTGCACCTTGAATTATCAGAAAACCAGGACTAGAAGATCTAAAACAGGGTTGGGGAGTATGATGAACAGGGAAGGTTTATGACAAAAATTCCATATTATCCAAGATATAGCTTATTTAAGAGAATATACTTTACTTACTAATGGAAAAGGAAACGTTATACCTAGACAGGATTTTTTAAAAATCTGTAATGTTTACATGCAGTGATGCTAATTCCAGAGGGGGCCCAATAACTCCCTCCCAGGCCCTGTTGGGACAGAAGAAATCATATTTTTCATGCTCCTCTTCTTTGTCTTCTTAGTGAGAGAGGAGAATCTACGCTCACCACGGGCAACACTTTGGGACATACTTTAGTGTGTTCTGTTCTGAGTCCAAACCACATCCTAATGGTTCAACTCCTGCCAAACAGATCCCAGGCTCATTTTCTAAAAGCCTGAAGAGCGCTGTGCATGGAACACACTTCCTCAAGTTTGGGTGAATAAACTCCAAGAGGATCCTATATCTGTGGAGTGAGAGGCCCTGGCTCCCAGAGAAGGAATGCTTTCACTGGGGCCACAGCTGCCACCAGGTCTCTTGGTGCCAAGAGAGCCACTGGAAAGAAAAGTATTCACCAGACCAGCAAGAGGGTCGGCCCTTACATAGCAAGGTCGTGGAAGAATATATTTGTATACTGGCAGTTCATGAGGGTGTCTCTTGGTATTTCTTTGCCCAATTCTAACAGTGATTAGAGATCATGCAACTGCCATAGCCTGAGAAGGGCATGATGACAGATTTCCAACCCCTAGAGATGAGGGTTTAGATCATCCTACCAAGGTCAGGTAAGGTAACCAGATCAGCAGAGGTGCTGGCTGAGGGACAGGGAGATCTAGAATAGCTAGTAAAGAAGAGACATGATGAATAGTATCATGGCCTCACCTGCAGCAAAGGAGACTAATGTCTTGGTCCGTTTTGTGCTGCTATAACAGAATACCACAGACTGGGTAAATTGTAAAGAAAGGAAATTCATTTCTCACAGTTCTTGAGGCTGAGAATGCTACATTAGGGCAATCCAAAATTGAGGTACCAGCATCTGGTGAGGGCCTTCTTGCTATATCCCTAATAGCAGAAGATAAAAGGGTGAATGAGCATGCAAGACAGAGAGCACACTGGGTGGGAGATTGAGCCCCAAGGCCTCAGGCAGCCCCACCCCCATGGCTTTGCTGAGCTCAGTCCACACTTCAGCTCTCTCAGGTTGGAGTCTCATGCCTGCAGCTCTTCCAGCCTGGTGTTGCACACTGGTAGCTACAGTTCTGGGTTCTCAGTGGCAATCCCACTCCCATCAGGCATTACCTTTGTGAGGAATCTCTCTGTTGGCCTTGTTCCAATGGCTCCACTAGTAGGGACTCTCTGTAGTAGCTCTACTCCTGAAACAAGTTTCTGCCCAGGCCCTCACGTTGTCTGAATGTCCTTTGAAACCTAAGTGAAGGTTGCGATGCTCCCACATGTCTTGCTTCTGTAAGCCTGCAGACTTAACACCAAGTGAATGCCACCAAGGTTTACTGCTTGCACCTTGTGGAGTCTAAGCTGCACCTGAGCCTGCTTGAGCCACAGCTGGGATAGATGAGGGCTATTATATTGGAATGCAGAGAGCAGAGTCCTGAAGTGGTCCTAGCCAGTGAGCCCATGGAGGGTGCCCTGGGCCTGTCCTCTGAAACCATTCTGCCCTCCTAGATGCCCCAGGCCTGTGATGGGAGGGGCAGCCTCAAAGATATTTTAAATGCCTTTGAGATATTGCGCCCATTGTCTTGATGAATAAATAGCACCTGGCTTCCTCCCTATTCATACTAATCTCTTGAGCAAACAATTGCTTGACCACACCCTTGGTTTGCTCTCCCAAATATGTCTTTTTACTCTTCACATAGCCAGGCGGCAAATTTTCCAAATCTTTCCATTCTTCTTTTCTTTTCATTACAAAAGCCCGTCTTTAAGTCATTTCTTGCCTCTCACATCTCACTGTATGTGTTTAAAAGTAGGTACACAGCAAGCTGATGCTCAGTTGCTTAGAAGTTTCTTCTACCAAATATCTTAGTTCATCACTCTTAAGTTCTGCATTCCATAAAGTCCTAGGAGAAGAACATAATCCTGCAAAGTTCTTTGCAACCATATAACAGGGACGGCCTTTACTTTCTACTTCCCAATACCATCTGAGATCTCATCAGAATGGCCTTTACCATCTTTGTTTCTACCAACATTCAGATCACAACCACTGAAGTAATTTCTAAGATTTAGGCTCTCTCTAGTTCTGGGGTCTTCCTCTGAGCCCTCACTAGATTTGCCTTAATACTACATTCATGGCAATCTAGGCTTTTTCTAGCCTTCTCCTCCCAATTCTTTCAGACTCTACCCATTATCCAGTTCTTCTAGTCTCTACCCAATATCCAGTTCCAAAGCCACTTCTATATTTTCAGGTATTTGTTACAGCAATAACCCTACTCCTGGCACCAATTTTCATTTTTTTGTTTTGTTTTGTTTTAGGCTGTCATACTGGAATACCAAAGACTAGGTAATTTATAATGAACACAGATTTATTTATCACAGTTCTGGAAGCTGGGAAGCCCAAGGTTAAGTGGCCCACATTTGGTGAGAGCCTTCTGTGTCACCCCATGGCAGAAAGTGGAAGGGTGGGTGAGTGTGAAAAAAGAGAGAAAGAGGGCCAAACTCGTGCAATAGTAAAACCACTTCTGCAATAACAGCATTAATCCACTCATGAGGGCAGAGCCCTCATGTCCTAATAGCTTCTTAAGGGCCTCACCTCTTAATACTGTTATAATGGCAATTAAATTTTAATATGAGTTTTGGAGAGGACTTTCAAACCATAGCAACCAATATTATGTTCATAAGTTTACCCAGGAAAAGAGAGTAACTAAGATCCTGGAGCAGCTGTTTCTAGATGAGACGAAATTACTATATGAAGCAGTTGGGCAAAAGGTGGGCTGTAGTGGATGCTGTGGTATGCTATTCATATTCATCCTTCACATTCAAAGGCACTAATTTCTCCAGACTTAGGAAATGTTTTCTGCTTCACAGCTGTGTTCTTCTCTAGTTACAGTCCTCAGCTGAAAGGGGCTGCCCCATCCAAGGTAACGTCTTCTCCCCAGGGGCAGCCTGCATCCAATGATCAGTTGATGCAAAGATGCAGAGGCTTAGTTCCCCTCTTCATTAGGGATGTAAATGTGTATACTGGTAAATATTTAACAAATTGTTCCTGGTGCAGGGGGGATGTTCTGGTTTGTAATACTGGGCAACTTTCACGGTGTAAATATTCCCACTGTGCCAATGTCAAGATCAACCTGACCTGACTGAATGAGGAGTTGGGAGGAGATGCACACAGCTGACTCAGGATCCCAGCTTGTGGGAACCCAGTTCAGCACACCACAGCCAACCCTCGAAGAGCCATCTTGGTTTCAGAGCTGCTTACAAGATCAACTGAGGCCCCTATTGAAACCATATCAGACTTCCACTCCTTTCTCCACTCAATCCAGCATTGCTCCCTCCTTACAGATGTTGATTCTGGAACACTCCCCAGTACACTTCCTGCTCGTAAGTTTCCATCTCATAGCCTACTTCTCAAGGAACCTGAGCTACAACACACTTAGATGCCAGTGTCCTTGTGGGTTCGTCCTTGGCCCTGCTTTCTTCTCACTCTGTACTCTTGCCCTAGGTGCCCTCACACACTCCTGCAGTTTGACATCACGTCTAAATCAGATGACACTGCTCCACTTGGGACTCCTTTTCTGAGTCCGATTCTAAATCTCCAGATTTCACTGGTACATAAAA
This sequence comes from Cacajao melanocephalus, assembly GCA_963573385.1. Classification (NCBI taxonomy): domain Eukaryota; kingdom Metazoa; phylum Chordata; class Mammalia; order Primates; family Pitheciidae; genus Cacajao; species Cacajao melanocephalus. The sequence goes on along the minus strand of CAUYLG010031294.1, from coordinate 104,126 downwards.
CTCACCTTATACAAAACAAACTCACCATCTTCTTCACAAACCTGCCTTTTCCCCCTGTACTTTCTCTACGCTGAATCATCATCTTTCCAATAGCATAAGAATTTAAAACAAAACAAAATCTCAAACCTAGAACGACCTTGAACTGTTTTTTCTCCCTAAACTCCTGGCAATTCTCTACTTCTATCTCTGAATGTCTGTCCATTTCCTTACATTCCCTTCATCTCCAGACCTTACCTGGGTCCAGGTGATCTCTTGCCTGCACTATCATCATGGCCTGCAAGGGTCTCTCTGATTCTCTTTTCTCCATTTTTCTGCCCATACTGGTCTACAACAGCAATCTTCAAAATCAGGGGAGCCTGATGTCCAATAGGATGCAAGAAGAAAATACTCAGGCTACTATTTTTCTTTAATCACTTTAGTCTCTCTCTTTTTTTTTTTTTTCACTTTTTTTTATTTTTTATTTTTAAGAGATGAGGTTTCACCATGTTGGCCAGGCTGGTCTTGAACTCCTGACCTCAGGGGATCCACCCGTCTCGGCCTCCCAAAGTGCTGGGATTACAGCCGTGAGCCACCGCGCCCAGCCTAGTCTCTTTCTTTTAATATACATCTTAAGTTGTACATGCTAGATCCCTAAATGCTTACATTTTATGAGTAAAATCCTTTGGTTGCATACATGCTCACTTTGCTTGGTTGGTTGGTTTGTTAGAGGTGCATGATCACAAAGTTTGCAGATCACTGCTCTGTGCTACTTGCCCAGTGACCTTCCTGCCACACAGATCTTCTTATGTCTCTCCTGTACTCAAAGATATTTGGTGACTCCCTGGACTCAAACATCACTTTCTTCATCACCCTTCCCAGTTTCCAATGCTGTTAACTTCTTTCCATTTATCCAGAGCTCCTCATATAACACACACTTATTTTGTGTGTGTGTGTCTTGTAATACAGGTATGTGTGTCAACTGTCCTCATCCTCTAGCATATTTTAACCTTATTGAAGAGAGAAACTATAATTATATTTTTCATCAGAGCCTAGGATTGCTCTATGCATATAGGAAGATAAACGTTTGCTGAATGAATACGCAAAGTATCATACACCTCAAAGATTCATCTTAATGATGGATTTCCTATTTAAATAATCCATTCTTCCTAGAAAGCGTAATGGTAGTAAGACATCACGTAGGGTTAAGCACTTGTGCTCATCAGGACAAGTTCGTGTCTGTAACAGCCACAGACCATAATCACCAGAGAACCCAGAGAATGACACTGCCACAAGATGGCAGAATAACATTGCTCTTCAATATAACATTTTTGGTTTGAATTATCTTCCAAAACATTGGTAGCCTACCCACTAAGCTGCTGTCAGAGCACATCGCATGTCCCCAGGTGAAAATGGAAGAGAAGTTGATTAGACTTCCAGGCCATCCTCACCTGTGTCCCCCGATCTTTGCAAAGGGCATTAGATGACAGGTAATGCTCATCTCCTGAGCACCTGCCGCAGGATATTCAGACGGAGTATCTGCTGGCACCTTCTCAGCACTGCCTCTTCTTAGCCCACAGAGAACCAGGTGGAAGTTAACATTTGGACCTGTTGGCCGGGGCTTCCCTCTCCATTTCCCTGTGCCCTTGAGCCACCCACATGTAGTCACCCAGGGCATGCCCACCTGTGGCTCACTCAAAGGGTGGCAGAGCAGAATGCAGACAGAAAAGGAGTAGTAATTGGCCTTGCATTTTGAGAGACTAGTGGAGATATTTTTAAATGTATTTTTTTCAGAGAACATAAGATAAGGAGTAGCAAGGCTTTCTGCTCTTACACTTTCTCCCCAAGTCCAGATGAAGATTTCTGGGGCTAGAGCTCTCTAAAGATGGAAGCCGTAAGCAAGTAGATTGTGATGACGCCCCAGACCCTGCCTTCTCCATCCCGAGAATCCCCGGATGATTTTGAAGAGAAAGGATCAGAGGCACAAGAGCCACCTTTCCTAGGTAGATCCTGAAGGAACCAGGAGCCCAGGAATAAGGTCAGACAAGCTCCCCTGACTCCAGTGTGACAAAATAAATGTCACTTACTGAAGACTCGCTGTATTCAGGCACTGCTCTAAGAACTAACTCCTTTAAATTTCACAACAACCCTATGAGTCAAACTATTTTCTTTTTTTTTTGAGACTAAGTCTTGCTCTGTCGCCCAGGCTGGAGTGCAGTGGTGCGATCTCAGATCACTACAATCTCCATCTCCTGCCTCAGCCTCCAGAGTAGCTGGGATTACAGGTGTGTACCACCATGCCCAGCTAATTTTTGTATTTTTAGTAGAGATGGGGTTTACCATGTTGGCCAGGCTGGTCTCGAACTCCTGACCTCAGGTGATCCTCTCAGCCTCCCAAAGTGCTGGGATTACAGGCATGAGTCACCATGCCTGGCCTGAGTCAAACTATTTTAAATTAATGCCTACTGTTGTTTTCACATGCAAAAACAAAGTTCCTGCCTTCTCTGGGAAATGTGGGACCTTCCTCCCATCCAAACAGTCTCTGAAGCACATGCCTCTAACTTCTTTTATCTATTTTTATTTTTTGTAGAGATAGAGTCTCCCTCTATTTCCCAGGCTGGTCTCAAACTCCTGGCCCTAAGCAACCCACCTGCCTCAGCCCCCCAAAGTGCTGGGATTACAGGCATGAGCCACTGTGTCACAAGCCTCTGACTTCTGTGAGTGGAAGACACCAAGGAGAGCTGGGCCTGAAGAGGCTTGAGGCTGCACAGGGAAGATCGAATCGTGAGCCGTGGGTGGTCAGCCAGAGGAAGGTCAGGGGCAACAACTGCTGAGTATCCCCCAATGAGGACCATACCCCAGTGAGCATCATGCCCAGAGGCCCCCACACGAATCCTCCTCAACTTAGAAGTTACTCTGAGGAAGGGCACCAACCAAATTAATTGATTTCTACTCAACAGTGGGTCGATAGCTCAAAGTAGAAATTAAATTCAGTACCAGAAAAGTGAAGAAAAAAATCAATTTCTGGCATGACTTGGACAGAAGCTCATTCCCACTAGAATAAGGAAAAGGAAGAAAACAAGCCAGACACTCCATGAATCCTCCCCTCAGGCGCAAGGGGCTAATAACCTCCGGTGTTGACCCTAAGGACACACAGGCCAACACAAGTACCAGCGCCTGGTGGAGAATGAACCCAAGCCAGACCAATAGAAAATGCTCAGTGTTTCCACCGCCACGAAGTCTCGGGTACTAAAGGTTACCATTTCCAAGGCTGCCATCTTAGCGATGAGAATACTCAGCTTGAAGTTGGAGTGAAGCCTCTTGGACCTGTTGACCTGCCAGCCCTACTGTTCACCCTCGCCCAGTCCCACTGACTGAATCCCTCCGGAGAAAACTCATGTGACTGGAAAACTTCCTCTTATTTAGTACAAATGACTCCGTTTTATTTGCAGTTTTGGCACTGCCTTATCTCTGATTTTGATAAAGGGAGCTTTGCTGAAAAGCTCTTGGCAATGGTTCAGTAAGGGATTTTTTTAATTTAAAAAGCTTTATTGGGGTATCATTAACATGGAATGAATTGCTTATTGACAAACAATACATTGTCCATCTAAACTGAACACCTTGGCAAGTTTTGACATATGCGTACACCCATAAAACCATCAGCACCATGAGCTAGTGAACACATCCATCCCCCGCAAAACTCTCCTTTTTCCCCTCCTTTTTATACCTTTCTGCCCCCTGCGAGCAACCACTGATCTGTCTTCTGTCCCCATAGATTAGAGGGAATTTTCTAACTTAATATAAATGGAACCATATAGTATGCGCTCCTTTTTATGTGGATTCTTTTGCTCAGCATAATTTTGACATTAATCTTGTGTGTATCAATATTTCACTCATTTTTACTGCTGGATAATATTCCACTGTGTGGGTATACCAGTGTATCCATTCATCTATCATTAGGCATTCATTCTTTCTAGGGGGTAAATATCTAGGAGTGGAATGGATGGAACGTATGGTGGGTCTACTACTTGCAAAGATGGTTGTAGCATTTTATATTCCTGTCAGTAGTGTCTGAGAGTTCCAGTCTTTCCACATCCTTGGCAACACTTGGTATCATCAGACTTTTAAATTTTATCCATCTTAATGGGTATGTAGTGGTATCTCATTGTAGTTTTATTAATAATGTCTAATGATGTAGAACAGCTTTTCATGTGCTTATTTACCATCCATATGTCTTCTTTGTGAAGTGTCTGTTCAAAGTTTTTACCCATTTTTAAATGGGCTTGTTTTTTCATTGTTGAGTTCTGAGAGTTCTCTACATATTTCGGATATAGTCATTTTCACATCCATGCTTGGCAAAGAGTCTCTGCCCATTTATTGCTTGTCTTTTCATTGTCTTAACAGAGCCTTTTTAATGGCCAAGTTTTTAATTTTTATAAAGTACAGTTTATCACTTTGCTACTTTACAGATGGTGCTTTTGACATCATATGTAAGAAAGTTTTGCCTAACCCAAGGTAACAAAGTTTTTCTCCTATAATTGCTTATAGAAATATTACAGTTTTAGATTTTACATTTAAGTCTATAATTTCATGTGTTAGCTTTTTGTTTTTGTTTTTTTTTTAATAGGGTCTCACTCCCATTACAGGCTGAAGTGCAGTGACATGATCTCAGCTCACTGCAGCCTCAACTTCTTGAGCTCAGGTGATTCTCCCACCTCAGCCTCTCAAGTAGCAGGGACTACAGGTGCATGTCACCACACCTGGCAATTTTTTGTATTTCTTTTAGTAGAGATGGGTCTCCCCATGTTGCCCAGGCTGGTTTCACACTCCTGGGCCCAAGTGATCCACCTGCTTCAACCTCCAAAAGTGCTAGGATTATAGGCATGAGCAACTGCACCCAGCATTTGTTAGTTTTTGAACACAGTTTAAATTATGGATCCAAGGAGCTAAGTTTCTTCTTCTTCTTTTTTTTCTCTTTTGCACCCATTCCAGCGTCTTTCGTCAAAAATCAGTTGCCCGTATATTTGTATATTTCTGGACTCTCTGTTCCATTGATCTATTTGTCTATCTTTATGCCAATGACATGCTATTTTGACTGCAGTAGAGGAATTTGAGAACGATGAGAAGTTTAAAAATGGCCCTGAGGTCTATTCTATCCTGGAGATTTAGAATTCCTTTTTCCTTTCCAAGGGGGAAAGCCTACAACCTCTTCTTAGAGGTCAGCATGGCTTGTCTTCTCAGAGGGTCTTAGAACTGCTGCCAACAGGTTGCAACAGAGAATTTTCTGGGCCTTTGTGGATGACAAGAAGCTCTGAAGAAAATTCATCCATCATTGGCTCCCCAAACCAGCCTCAGAGCCAAGCTGACAGCAAACCAAAGGCCTCATGTAGCCACTCCCACTGGCAAGGAGGAATGCCCTCTCCTGTAACAACAAGGACTACTGGTATTCCTAGCTCTGGGCCACCCAACTGGACACTTGCTAGCAGTTTCTATAAAGATTTGCAGACACGGGGGCTAAAATGAGACATTAAAATAAGATTTAGGAACATTAAAGAATTCATTGTCCCTCCTTCCCATCCCTCATTTCCCTCTTCCAATTCACTCTCAATCCCTCAGCTTCAGAAATTGTGAGACAGTCACATGGTAAGAAGGAAGTAGGAAAAGAGGCTGTCTCTAGCCCTCTCACCCTAGGAACATGGTATTGACGACCTGCATGAGCCTGGCCCTGGGCAATGGGCAGGGATGGACAGAAAGTTAAGGGAGCAGGAAACATGGAACCTTCTGTATGATCTGTGCGATTTGCCTGTAAATCTAAAACTATTCTAAAATAAAAAGTTTGTTTTTGTTAAAGGTCCCAGTAACTGTTTAGAAGAAAATTAGGGAAAGGAAAGGTTTACTAAAGCTGCTGAAAAACAACCTAGCCATTATAAAAAGTAACCATTCTCTTTTTTTATGTCTTCCCAACTGAAAAATGGCCACAAATCTTCAGTCTTCCAGACACTTGTATTTTATTGGGTGTGCATTTCTTCGAGCTGTGAAATGGCCATAGATGCTCCATGCAGCAGAAGTGAACGTGTTTTGGTCTCTCCCCCAATCCTTCCTGGTTCAAACACCCTTCCAACTGTTCCTCCTACTCCTCAATCCTGGTCATGTCATTTTTTTCTGGTTTAATCAGAGATAAGTAAAACAAATATTGAAAGTCTTTTCAAAGGAGAATCTAAAAATCTCAGTGCTGATGGAAGGCATGAAAGCATGGGAAGCTGAAGAAGAAGGTTTCAGGCTCTCATCATCTACGGCTACTGCTCTGGCATAATAAAAACGGAGGGTAGGAAAACAGCCATTCCGTGACCTGGGAATCAGAGTCCCCTGCAGAGAAAGGCCCTCTACTGAGGAGTGTCCCACTAATGGGATAATCCCACAGATGGATAAACACAAAGACACAGGGCTTGGTCACACACTAGCACTAACCAGCTTGCTGTGTTTCCTGGGTGACAGCTTTGCCCAGGAGAAAGTCCATCCAGTAAACACAAGTGTTGAAATGAAAGCAAATACACTGGAATGTGAACACAACAACGCATACTACAGAGTGGAATTCCATAAACAGCTTTCTACTGCAATAAAATCAGAAGGAACCCAAGATAACACCATTGAACAGTACGTACAATAAGGGCAGCATCAGTCCAAGACTTGGAGACACTTACCAAATGGAATTGGGAAGGCATTAAATACTCATTTACATGTCAAGTCAGTCTTTCCACATAGAAGGTCCAATGGAAAACGTGATGGAAATACCCAAAGTGGCCTCCAAATACCCACCTTCTGGGATCATGCCTGTGTGTACTCTCCTCCCCTTGAGTGTGGGGCAGGACCTGGGACTTACTTGTAACTAACAGGATATGGCAGAGATAATGGGATGTCCCTTTATGATTAAGTTACCATATATATAAGACTCCCTCTTAGGAGCAGACATGCTGTACTCTCCCTTACCGGCCTTGAAGAATCTGCCATTAAGCAAGTGGCCATGATGGAGAAGTCCATATGGCAAGGAACTGCAGGCAACCTGACATTGCTGAGATTAGCTTCAGCAAGAATCCAAAGCCTCTACCCTGCAAGAAGAAGGAAATGAATTCTGCCAATAAGCTGAGGGAGTTTGGGAGTGAATCCTTCCGTGATTGAGCCTCTGATGACACTGCAGCCTAGTCAACACATCAACTGCAGCCTGGTGAGATGCTGAAGCCGAGAACCCAAATGAGCCATGCCCAGGCTTCTGATCCACCAAAACACTGAGATAATAAGTGTGTGTTGCTCTGACTGCTAAGTTCATAGTAATTTGTTATGCAGCAGTAGCTAACACAGAAGATAAGAAATAGTTTGACTTGGCTGGGCATGGTGGCTCACCCCTGTAATCCCAGCACTTTGGGAGGCCAAGGTGGGCAGATCACGAGGTCAGGAGTTCAAGACCAGACTGGCCAACATGGTGAAATCCTGTCTCTACTAAAAAATACAAAAATTAACTGGGCCTAGTGGCTCATGCCTGTAATCCCAGCTACTTGGGAGGCTGAGGTAGGAGAATAGCTTGAACTGGGACCCAGGAGGTGGAGGTTGCAGTGAGCAGAGACTGGGCCACTGCACTCCAGCCTGGACTACAGAGCAAGACTTCATCTCCAAAAAAAAAAAAAAGAAAAGAAAAGAAATAGTTTGACTTGCTACCATTTTTACTTTCATAAAAATGTTGTTTCTAGTTATCCTTTCATGCTATGAGAAGCATCCTTTCCAACTCCCACTGCCACAGAGGGGATCCCACATCTCAGGCTCATGGTGGTGGCCCAGCTGAAATAAATGACTGTAGGAGAGGGGTGGCTCCCCAAAGGAAATACAGGGTCTCATTACCAAAAGAAAAAGGAGACAAAGTGAACATCAAAAAAATAGTAATTACCCACCTGAGAGCCCTCCCCCTTTAGTTTGACAGGGGAAGCAACGGGTCCAGAGATGGTGAATGGCTTCCACGGTCACACGACAACTTCATGGCAGGGCCAGAAGCAACGCTGTTTCCTCATGCAGGCCAGGAGTCTTATCACCAACCCGATCACACTGTGTGACTAATGTCTTTGGATGATTTCATTTCTCTGTTATTTTAACCTATTTAGGAATATTTATTCAGTGAGAAAGCATGAAAATCAAAGTTAAATAATTAATGAAGATAAATAAAAGTTTTTAAAAATCCAACAGTGGAATCAAGCTTGTTATTTGGAAGAGAAATGCCGATTTGGCTGCCCTTTTAAAACATTTCCAACTGGTTTTTGCATACTTGAGACTTTGAGTTACTCCCACAACCAAGAACAACAGAACAGCAAATATGAACCTGTTAAAGAAAGAAAAGAAAAGAATTAAGTTTTTGGTTTCTATTTCCCCCGCCTTCTCTTTTTTTCTTTCCTTTCACATATAAACTCTCAGGGGTCTTTTTGTATAAAGAGAAATGCAGGCTCTTGGATTGAGATTATATTCTCAAATGCCCCCCCCCGTTTACATTTTAATAAATGAGTAGCTAGAGGGTCCAGTTTTGGGCTGGGCACAGTGGAAGTGACTCTGGGCTTGGGTCTCCTTCCCTGACCTTGTGATTTCTGTCCAGCACTTCTGTGGCCCAGGAGCACCAAAGCTTCCAAGAGCTTGGATCACAGCTGCTCCGGACCCCACAGGACCCCCGAAGCCACAGGGCAGCTGCATCATGGAGCAAGGTCCCATAAGCAGCATGCCACTGCTCAGCCCCTCAGAAGCCAGTCTGGCATTTGCCTCTTGCATCACATTCTACTTTTTATGAAATTGATGCCAGTTTCACCAGGCATGCTCTTAGGGATGGCCACAATAATTCCATGGAGGCTAAGGGGGCAGAGGAGGAGGGAGGATGCAAGTAGCACAGAAAGTAAGTATAGTGGTACATCTTAGGGATTCTGCCACCAACTTACTGTGAGTCAGAATAAGTAACCTCTCTGAGTCTCAGCCTCTTTTGTGTAGGATAAAGATAATGCCTGCCCTGCAACCTCAGCAGGTTGGGCATGTGAAAGGTGCCTGTAACGTGTTTAACAAACATTATGGGTGCGTTTGAGCCAATTCTGTTTCCATAACCACTTCTCACCCACGACTGAGGCCCTGAGGGCTTAGAATTAATCACAACTGACACGGATGCAGTGCTTACTGTGTGCTACATGCTATTCCAGGCACTTTCCACAAGGCAACTCAGTTAATCCTCACAACTGCCTCTGAGAAACATGATTATAATTATCCCCCACATAGATAGGAAACTGAGTTACAGAAGGTTCACGTACTTGTTTGGAGTAAACAGCTAGTGTTCTGGTACAGCCAGAATATAGGCTCTGGCAGTGGGGCTCCAATGTCTGTGTTCTTCATCAACACATTCTATGCCTTGCAGATAGATGCAGTATCACCCAAGAAAGGGACCAAACAGCCCAGGAAACCATCCATCTCCTCATCTCCCTCCTCCTCTCTTCCATTCCCCATCAGCTGCCCCCAGCCTTCCAAACCCACCTCTGGTCTGTAACACCTCTATCTTGCTCCAGGTTTCTGGAATCTGACTCCTCCCTGGTCCCTGTGCATTGCTGCCTTTATTGAATTTACCTCTTTGACTTCTCTTAAGCACCTGTGGCTTTTTCCAAATCACCCTTAGCTCTTGCTCTGCGGCCTTGGGGCTGGGGATTCCATCAGGTCCAGGGCTTGTCTAGCTGTGGAGTCAGGAAAATTGCAGTTGTTGGTCATTTGCCAAAGAAGACTGCTTAGGTGAACCTTTGAAACCAATATTGAATGATGAGACAGCAAGCAGCTGACCATGCTAAGCTAGTAATGATGCTAGTCAACCATCTAGTGGAAATTACCAGGAGATTAGAAACTCTGGTTGTGAGTTCCCATTCAGGTAAGCTCCAGGAGAGCAAAGAGACAGCACCAGGAAAAGAGATCACCCTTGAGTTCCCATCTGCTGCGACACAGATTTTTTAAAGGTTCTGAAAAGATCATAGTGGAGTGGGGAGCTGGGGAATTGTGTATCTCCTCTCTAGCATCTGCTAAACAAAGATCTTGGGCATCAGGCCAAGCTGTGGGCTGCTTCATAGAACCACAGTGCTCTTCCTCCAAGTCAAAGTTAGGCTAACACTTTTCATTTTATCAAAAAGGTCTTTTGAGTTCATGACAATCTCTTTTTCTTCAGTTTTCAATCTCAGAAGGGTTTAGTATGTTTATGGATTGCCAGTCAATACATTTGACAAATGACAGTCCCTCTATTCCTTGCAGTGGTGCTTGGAAGCTCATATCTGATGTTACAGTAGCAATAACTCCCAATGTCCAACCTGCCGATATTGCACAGGACTAGTCTTTGTTGGTTGGCCAAACTTTTGTCATTTCTAACCAGTGAAACACTGGGTTGTATCTGATGAAGTGGGGCCAAAAATATATATGTGATCTGCCCTAGCAAGTAAAAGAATCACTCACCCTCCATCAAGTGATGGGGAGGCTCGGGTTCTTGAATGCCAGACTTAGCTGCCTGGGCCGTCTGGCCATAAGAGCTGCCACTCCACTAAGTAGTTCTGATTGGCTTCTGATATGGCAGGCCTGGGAGCATCCCTTTCTCCTGCATGTCCATGTGAAATATCTTTATCTGCAGAGATACTCACTTGATTTAAGGGCATAACTTTCTCAGTCAGAGAAAATCCCTTCTTAGCTCAATAATAACCTGCAAAGACACATACACAGGTATTTATGGGAGACACAACATCTGGGATTGGCTTTAAAATTCTTCAGCATCAATAACTACAAATAACAACAAGAATGGAGTTAAATAAAAAGAAACTGTGGAATGTTGACAATTTTTGAGCCTCAGTAATTTTATTTATGTATTTATATATTTTTTAACTAAATTGAAAGGCCAAGAAGAAAATTAAAGCACCCCAAGGTAGCGTCACAGGAACAGATATTCTAGGACTGAGGGTATAAAGGGGAGGATTTGCATTATTAAAACTTGTAAATCTAGAGGAGACACCATGGCCCTGGGATCCAGGCTTGTGAGGAAGGGGCACCTTCCTGGCAGCAAGCAAGTGCCGGGATCTTTGAAATGAGATCTGATGACGCTGGTGCTGCATGTGCTGGAACAGCTGCAAAGTGGACTCAGCTGCTGCTACAGAATAACTTGCAGCTGCCAGGGTGAAGAAGCATGGCTGGGGAAAGATCATTAAGGTGAGAATCATAGGATCACAAGCAGACATGGAACCCGTGGGGAGCAAGCAGGAAGGAGTATGTTCCCTTTCCTCTTCCTCCAGCCTTCTCTCTTGAGCCCCCAGTTAGCAAATCCTAAGAGAGAGCCAGCGGCAAAGCAGATATGTTTGCAGAGCGTCAGCTCGAGCACCACATAACTGAGCAGAGACAGCTGGTTACTGACGGACAACGTAATAACTGGCACAGTGGGCTTACTTTGCCCCCTGTGCTTGTGCTCATCTTTCCCAACTTAGTTTATTCATTCAACAAATCTTGAGCACCTGCTAGATGTCCAGTGCTATTCCAGAGTGGAGGATATGATATTAACAAGATGGACATCATCCTTGTCCTGGGACTTCAGTGAAGCTTGGCTTCTTTTTTCAGTCTTTCACTCTTCTAATAGATTCCAGCCTTTGGCTCCACCCCTGCTGCTGTGCACCCATTGTAGTGTGGTGTTGTTGTCTTTTGATTATGCATAAAATATACATAATATAAAGTATACACAACATAAAATTTACCTTCTTAATTATTTTTTAATGTACCATTCAGTGGCATTAAGTACGTTTATGTTGTTGTGGAACTGTCTTCATCATCCATCTCCAGAACTCTTTTTCATCTTGAAAAACTGGGCCGGATGCAGTGGCTCACACCTGTAATCCCAGCACTTTGGAAGGCCAAGGCAGGTGGATCACCTGAGGTCGAGAGTTCAAGACCAGCCTGACCAACATAGAGAAACCCCACCTCTACTAAAAATATAAAATTAGCCGGGCACGATGGTGCATGCCTGTAATCCCAGCTACTTGGAAGGCTGAGGCAGGAGAATCACTTGAACCCAGGAGGCGAAGGTTGTGGTGAGCTGAAATTGTGCCATTGCACTCCAGTCTCGGCAACAAGAGCGAAACTCCATTTCAAAAAAAAAAAAAAAGAAGAAGAAGAAGAAGACTGGGTGCAGTGGCTTACGCCTGTAATCCCAGCACTTTGGGAGGCTGGAGTGGGAAGATCACCTGAGGTCAGGAGTTCAAGACCAGCCAGACCAACATGGTGAAACCCTGTCTCTACTAAAAATACAAAAATAGCTGGCGTGGTGGTGAGCACCTGTAATCCCAGCTACTCAGGAGGCTAAGGCAGGAGAATCACTTGGACCTGGGAGGCAGAGGTTGCAGTGAGCTGAGATCGCACCATTGCACTCCAGCCTGGGCCACAAGAGCGAAACTCCCTCTCAAAAAACAAAACAAAAACAAACAACAAAAACCAACCCACTAATTCCCCATCCCTTCCTTCCTCCAGCCCCTGGCAACCACCATTCTACTTTCTTACTCTATGAATTTGACTACTTGTATAAGGGGAGGCATACAGCCATTTGCCCTGTTATGACTGGTATGTTTCACTTTGCATATTGTCCTCAAGGTTCATCCATGTCATAATATGTGTCAGAGCTTCCTTTCTAAGGCTGAATGATATTGCATTGTTCGTATTTTTCACATTTTGCTGATGCATTCACTTTCTGACACATGTTTGGTTTGTTTGCACCTTTTGGCTACTGTGAATAATGCTGCTATGAACATTGGTGTATCTGCACAAGTCCCTGCTTTCAGCTCTTTTGGGTATATGCCTATGAGTAAAACTGCTTGTTCACATGGTAATTCTATGTTTAACTTCTTGAGAAACCACTCCATGTGTTCACAGCAATCATACCATTTTACATTCTCACCAGCAACTGGTATCTATGAGAGTTCCAATTTCTCCATATCCACGCCAACACTTGTTATTTTTCTTTTTTTAACAGCCACAGGTGTGAAGTGGCCCACTGTGGGCTCTGACATAAATTCAGCCTGAACATGTCACATTTCGGCACAGTGTCCTTATTGAGACAGTGGCTCAATTGTCACCCTTGCAGACTTTCAGTCAGCCCAGGCCTTCTCTCCTTTTCCAAACCAGTTTGTTTTTATTGGCTTTTGGAAGCTTCAACACTTGTCAGAGAGAAGGTTTGTAGTCTCTTCATAGAATGCGCTCAATGAAATGTTGTAAGATCAGAGATGCAGAAAGAAACCAAGAAAGAACTTTCATCTACTTACTGCCTTGGCTGTGAAAAGAGAAAAAAGAACTTTCATCTACTTTGATGCCTAGTAGTGTGAGCACTGATGGGGCAGGAGACCTCTCCAATCTCATCCAGAGGCACAGCAATGGGGGTGGCCTGAGTCCCAGCAGCACTGGCTACCAGCAAGCCAGTTGGGCACCAACCTGAATATCTAGTAACTGGACAAACACACTATGACCACTGAGTGTAATTTCACGCTAGCATTAAATATTATGCCTCAAAAACATATTTAATGACACAGGAAAGCCATATGATTTCATTTAGGTACAAAAACCTAAATATAAAACAGTAATGATGTTAAATATTACAAACGTCTTCTAAAAGACGAAGAAAAAGTACATCAAAGTGTTAGAACTTATCTATGGTATAGGTCACTTTTAAATCTCTATTTTCCTGCTTCCCCGCTGCTTTATAATAAGCATTTAATATATTTTAATCAGAAAAAAGGAAAACATTATTAAGCAAAGACACCAGTGGCTGTAGTGGGTTCATTAAACTGGCTGCCAGCCAGTGACAGCACATGGAACCGCCTGGAACTCTGCCAGGGAAAAACCAGAACGGCGATGGCAGCCGAGAGGGTTCAGCTATTTTTATAACTGCTGCCGTTGTTACCTGAGCCTCGCTTCCCTCTCCAGCCTGGTGTGGTGTGGACAAGCAAGGGTGACAAGGAGTTTATAGGAAACATACAACCCCCAGGTCATTGCCGTCTCGTAATAGAAAGAACCCCGGGGGTCGGGCACAGTGGCTCACGCCTGTAATCCCAGCACTTTCGGAGGCCTAGGTGGGCTGATCACAAGGTCGGGAGATCAAGACCAGCCTAGCCAACATGGTGACACCCCATCTCTACTAAAAATACAAAAATTAGTCGGGCATGGTGGCACACACCTGTAATCCCAGCTGCTCGGGAGGCTGAGGCAGGAGAATTGCTTGAGCCCAGGAGGCAGAAGTTGCAGTGAGCCAAGATGGCACCATTGCACTCCAACCTGGGTGACAGAGTGAGACTCTGTCTCAGGAAAAAAAAAAAAAAAAGAAAGAACCCTGGAATTAGGGAAAGCACCATTAGCTACTGAGATGTTTACTGATGAAAGGCCCCTCTCTTTTTCCTCCATAGTTGTTATATAAATGAGCCAGAGGTGGCCTTGTGTGTTGGCCTACAATGGTTCTGTGTTGTGTAGGCCTTCACAGCAGGCTAGGACCACTAGCTCAAAGCCCACTGGCACCAAACTCAAATTCTTCCACATTGATTGCTTTAAACATAGTCCTGAGAAATATACTTTTGGTGATTTGGAGCCTATCTACTTTACACAGCCCACAAAACTGTGCCCAACATCTGCTAAGCCACAAGTAAGACAAACCCTGTTGCTATAAACTGCCCTGAATCAGTCTCTATATTAATATAATATAGTATATGTACATACATTATAGAATGTATATACAGTCATGTGTCAGTTAACTTTGGGGATATGTCATTAGACAATTTGGTTGTTATGCAAACATCAGAGCAAAGGGCATTTTAAAAATTGTTTAAATGGTACACCTGTATAGGGCACTTACCACGAATGAAACCTGTATGACTAGAAGTTGCTCTGGATGTCAGCGAGTGAGTGGTGAGCGAACGTGAAGGCATAGGACGTTGCTGTTCACTACAACAGACTTTATAAGCACTGTACACTTAGGGAACACTACATTTATTTTTAAACATTTATTTCTTCAATAATAAATTAACCTTAGTTTACTGTAACTTATTCACTCTATAAACTTTCTAATTTTTGGTAACTTTTTGGCTCTTTTGTAATAATATTTAGCTTAAAACACAAACACATCGTACAGCTGTACAAAACGTTTTCTTTCTTTATATCCCTATTCTATACGTTTTTTCTATTAAAAATTTGGTTTACACTCTTTTGTTGAAGACTAAGACACAGACACACACATAAGCCTAGGCCTGCATAGGGTTAGGATCATCCCCTATCACTATCTTCCAATTCCACTGGGAATTGGAAGATAGTCCCACTGGGAAATGCTCAGGGGCAATAGCATCCATGGAGCTGTCATCTCCTATGGTCACAATGCCTTCTTCTGGATGCCTCCTGAAGGGCCTGCCTGAGGTTGTGACAGTTAATTTTTTAATAAATAGTCATACACTCTAAAATAACAATTAAAAGTATAGTATGGTACATACATAAGCCAGTAACATAGTTGCTTATTATGATTATCAAGTATCATGTACTATACATAACTATATGTGCTACACTATTCTATGACTGCAGCTCAGTAGGCTGTACACACCACCAGCACGACAAACACATGAGTAAAGTCTTGCACTACAACATCACAGAAGGTGTGATGTCACCAGGCAACAGGGATTCTTCAGCTCCATTATAATCTTATGGAATCACCATCATATATGAGGTCCATCATAGACCAAAATGTCATTATGCAGTGGATGACTGCACACATTCTAATGTATTATATACACAGGTATCTATACATATATACACATACTATCTATATTTCATCTGTGTACACTCACATAATATATGTAACATACTATTTATATGTACTATATATTATACATTATATATATATATATTTATATATATATTTTTTTGAGACAGACTCTCACTCTGTCACCCAGGCTAGAGTGCAGTGGTGTGATCTTGGCTCACTGCAACCTCCACCTCTTGGGTTCAAGCAATTCTCCTGCCTCAGCCTCCTGAGTAGCTGGGACTACAGGCACCTGCCACCATGCCTGGCTAATTTTTTGTATTTTTAATAGAGATAGGGTTTCATTACATTGGCCAGGCTGATCTCAGACTTCTGACCTCAAATCATCCACCCACCCTAGCCTCCCAAAGTCCTGGGATTATAGGCATGAGCCACCGCCCCCTGCAAATATATTATCTCTCTATGTACATACACACACACACACACAGAGAGAGAGATTTATAAGGAATCACCTCATGCAATTATGGAGGCTGAGAGGTCCTAGGACTTGTAGCTGGCAAGCTGGAGATCCAGGAGAGCCCATGGTGTAAGTTTCAGTCCAGGTCCTAAGGCAAGAGAAGACCTCTGTCCTGGCGAAAAGATGTTCAGGCCAAGCTAGTGAATTCCTCCTTACTCCGCCTTTTTCATTCTACTGAGGCCTCCAGCAGATTGGATGAGGTCCCTCTATGCTGGGGAAGGCAGTTTGCTTGACTTGGTCTCACAGTTCAAATACTGATCACATCCAGAAATGCCTTCACAGATACAACAGAATAACATTTAACCACATTTCTGGGCATCTCAAGACCTAGTCACGCTGATGTAACATTAACTATCACAGATCTCAAACTGCTTTGGCCTTTTGGAAGTCTCTGACCCAGAGACTCCCCACTTTGTTGCTGAGTGATGTCGCCTAGACACATAAGCCCCCTCTTTGACTCCCCCTTGGCCCCAGAGTTCCGTTACCCTCTTCTCCTTCTGGGAGAGTCTTCTGCTATGAGGGAGCCCCCTCTTCACAAGCAGCCCTGCTCAATCATCACCCAGTAAAGCTTATTGTGCAGTGTTGCCTCTTTCTGATTCTCCTTGAAACACCCAAGCTGACCACAGCAGTCCTCATTATATCATTAAAGAACTTTCTTTTGACCCTTTCTGTACATGTCCAAACTCTTGGGGGAAAAAAATGATCACTTTCAAATCAACGTGTCCTCTGCATCAAATCTGTCTCCAAGGCACTGGGCCCAGTGGCTCACGCCTGTAATCCCAACACTTTGGGAGGCTGAAGTGGGTGGATCACTTGAGGTCAGGAGCTCGAGTCCAGCCTGGCCAACATGGCAAAACCTCATCTCTACTAAAAATGCTAAAATTAGCCAGGCATGGTGGTGGGCACCTGTAGTCCCAGCTACTTGGGAGCTGGGAGTTCCAGCTACTTGGGAGGCTGAGGCATGAGAATAGCTTGAATCCAGGAGGCGGAGGTTGCAGTGAGCCGAGATCACACCCTGCACTCCAGCCTGAGCAATAGAGAGAGACTCTGTCTCAAAAAAAAAAAAAAAAATTTGTCTCCAAGTTCCTTGAATTTCTTATCCCTAGCTCAAGAATTCTGAGTAGAGCATGCATTATGAAAGGAAAAGCAGGCAGGGTGAATTAATATCCTGTCTTCCACCGAAGCTTCTTTCAATCAACTTGGCAAAGTCAGAGCTTAAAACGCAAACTACTTTGAGACCTTTAGTGATTCCCAAGTACTGAAAAGATTATGACATCCACTATGAACTTCAAATAAGAACAATACTAAGCCATAAAACTCAAAACTTATATGTATGCTGAAAGCAAAAATAATTTCTAGATCCTTCTGGATGCAAAATGCTAACTGAGTTTATTGAAAATGAATGTTTTCTCTCTCCCTCTTTTTCTTCCTCTTTCTTTCTCTCATACATTCTTTTTCTTTCTTTCTTTCACTCTCACTTTCTTTCCTCTCTTTTTCTTTCTTTCAAAAAAATAAAAAAAAATAAAAAAAATTAAAAAAAAAAGAAAATGAATGTTTTATTTAAATTTTTCTTAATTCTGCTTTTTGAGCCTGTGACTTTCTGGCATGCTTAGTACAAAGCAATCCTATATGGCTTACACTCAAGTATGGTAAGAAATCAAAAATCTCTGAACCAGGATCACATTTATGCTTTATCATGGTGCATAGCATGCAGAAGGTGCTCAATAAATGTTTTCACTAATTTGGAAAATAAAGTAGAAAATTATAATGACCACTTTAAAGCCACATACTGTGGAGAACTGTATTTTTCTTCCAGCTCTCCTTAAGCCACTAAAATAATGTGACATGGAAAGTATTGTAACTATATTTATTGTTGTTTCTTTTGTATAAAGAATATAGAGCTCCAGTTTCAATAAAGCCTGTAAAAATATCAAAAGGGAAAACAGTTCCTTCTTATCCAAACATTCAAGATTTCTAAATTTAAATAGTGAGTTTTTTTTCCCCCTTGGATCTCTTTTTGGTAGATGGAGGCTACACTATTATATAACCCTTTCTGTTGCCAAAATACAATGTAAATTAACCAAAAGGTTAAAACTGTACTTTAAAAATATCTTAGACATTTGTTTGAATCATGGAAAGAAAGAGTGGAGGGCAACTGACCTCTGATCTTTCATTTGCCTTGTTATTTGGTAATTAATAAATAGATTTAGAAGTGTTCTTTCCATCACAAAAATATTGGAAATTGTTAATGTTCCTCATAAAAAATATGACAGACAGAACTTGTAAAATCCTATTTATAGCCTTTTCAGCAGAAAACTAAAGAATAATTGATTTGGCTTATTAAGCTCTGCCTATCCCTATCTCTGGAAGCCAACAAAACTCCAAACTCCCAAGTTCTTAAATGTCAGAACCCTGTGATTAAATATCTTGATATCTACAATCTGTCTGAGGCTATTATCTGTGGAAATGTATTTGCTTCTACCAAATGTATTATTATTCCCTAAAACACTGGGTGGTTGGGATTTTCTCCTGGTTAAAAGTTATCTAATATTAAAATGAGCACGTATTTTCAACTCATGGAGAGATGTACCCCAGCAAGGGAGTGCAAACCAGAGAGAGGCAACGTCTTCCAAAACTGCAGATCAGCCCCAAGTTAGCTCAGTTCATGATTAGATTAAGATGATTGCACTCACTCTATCTTCCTAACCAAAGTTTGCAGCACACACCTCTGGAAGAAGATAATAAAAAATCATCCAACTGCAGCATTCTTAACTGGGGGTCTATTTACTCAAAAAGAGTCTGTGGCTAGCATTCCTCATATGGTTTGGCTCTGTGTCCCCACCCAAACGTCATCTTGTAGCTCCCATAATTCCCACGTGTTGTGGGAGGGACCCGGTGGGAGATGACTGAATCATGGGGGTGGGTCTTTCCCATGCTGTTCTTGTGATAGTGAATGGGTCTCGTGAGATCCAGTGGTTTTAGAAATGCGTGTTTCTCTGCTCAAGCTCTCTTGCCTGCTGCCATCCATGTAAGACTTGCTCCTCTTTGTCTTCCGTCACGATTGTGAGGCTTTCCCAGCCACGTGGAATTTTAAGTCCAATTAAACCTTTCTTTTGTAAATTGCCCAGGCTTGGGTATGTCTTTACCAGCAGCATGAAGATGGACTGTTTTCATATAATTGGTTACATTTTCATATAATTGGTTTTTTGTAATCTCATAGATCTTATTTTCTGCATTTAAAAATATTCTTCAAGAAGGCCTTAAACCTCTCTAGATTGAAAAAGTATTCCTGAGACATATTTCTTATATACAATGTCCAGAATTCAACCAAAAGTTTCCAGGGACACACAGACAAATAGAACCAAGAATAAAAATCAATTTCATTTCTATATACTGGCAACAGGAAACCGAAGTATAGCAGCCCCCCTGTCATCTACAATAGCAACAAAAACTATAGGGTGCCTAGAAATAAATCTAATAAAATATGCAAGATCATTACTCAGAGAATCATTAAAACTGTTGAAATTTATTTTAAAAGAACTATAAATGGAAAAATATTTTATATTAATGTGTAAAAAATACTTAATATTATAAAGGCACAATTGTCCTCCAAAACTGATCTATACATTCTATACAATTCCAGATAAAATCTCAATAGGATTTTCATGTAACCCAAAAAGATATTCCAAAAAGTATGTGAGATGTCAAAGTTTTAAAATAGGTTAGTTCTGGGCTGAGCGCGGTGGCTCATGCCTGTAATCCCAGCACTTTGGGAGGCCGAGGCGGGTGGATCATAAGGTCAGGATATTGAGACCATCCTGGCCATGGTGAAACCCCAACTCTACTAAAATACAAAAAAAAAAAATTAGCCCAGTGTGGTGGCACGCATCTGTAGTCCCAGCTACTCAGGAGGCTGAGGCAGGGGAATCACTTGAATCTGGGAAATGGAGTTTGCAGTGAACCAAGATTGTGCCACTACACTCCAGCCTGGTGAAAGAGCAAAGATTCCGTGTAAAATAAAATAAAATAAAATAATAAAATAGGTTAGTTTTGCAGGGATACGTGTGAAAGTGATTTATTAGGAAGTACTCCCAGAAAAAAACGTAGTGCCATGGAGAATGCAAATGAATCCAAAAGGATCTGGGGAGAGCCCTGGCAACAGTTGCTCTATTATCCCTAAACAAAATGAACAGCAGAGGGAATTGCCCCCCAGATATCAAGACTTATATAAGGCTGTGGCAATCACAGCATTGTGGACTCGCCAGAGAAATTTTTCAGCATTCACCAGGGGAAAAAGTCAGCGTGCTGCCAGAGCCATGCTCATTCTGAAAGCGCTAGAGAAGAACCCTTCCTTGTCTATTCCCAGCTCCTGGAGGTTGCTGGCAATCTTTGGTGTTTCTTGGCTTGTAGATGCCTCACTCCAACTTATCCTTCTTGTATTAGTCTGTTTTCACAAGACTAGGCAATGTACAAAAGAGAGGTTTATTGGACTTATGGTTTCAATAAACCTGGGGAGGCCTCACAATCATGGCAAAGGTGAAAGGCACATTTTACATGGCGGGAGATAAGAGAAGAGAGCTTGTGCAGGGAAACTCCCCTTTTAAAAACCATCAGATCTCATGAGACTCATTCACTATCAAGAGAGTAGTGCAGGAAAGACCTGCCCCATAATTAAATCACCTCTCCGGGGTTCCTTCCATGACATGTGGGAATCATGTTAAGTTACAATTCAAGATGTTATTTGGGTGGGAACACAGCCAAACCATATCATTCCACCCCTGGCCTCTGCCAAATCTCATGTCCTCACATTTCAAAACCAATCATGCCTTCCCAATAGTCCTCCAAATTGTTGACTCAGAAGTCCACAGTCCAACATCTCATCTGAGACAAGGCAAGTCCCTTCTGCCTATGAGCCTGTAAAATCAAATCAAGCTAGTTACCTCCTAGATACAATGTGAGTAGAGGCATTGGGTACATATAGCCATTCCAAACAGGAAAAATCAGCCAAAACAAAGGGGCTACAGGCCCCATACAAGTCCAAAATCTAGCAGGGCAGTTAAATCTTAAAGCTCCAAAATGATCTTCTTTGACAACATGTCTCACATCTGGGTCATGCCAATGCAACAGGTGGGTTCCCATGGTCTTGGGAAGCTCTGCCTTGTGGTTCTGCAGGGTATAGCCTCCCTCCTGGCTGCTTTCACAGGCTGGTGGTGTGTCTGCAGCTTTTCCAGGCACACAGTGCAAGCTGTCAGTGGATCTATTCTATCATTCTGGGGTCTGGAGGACAGTGGCCTTCTTCTCACAGCTCCACTAGTTGATGTCCCAGTAGATACTCTGTGTGGGGGCTCTGACCACACATTTCCCTTCTGCACTGCCCTTGCAGAGGTTCTCCATGAGAGCCCCACCCCTGCAGCAAACTTCTGCCTGGGCATCCAGGTGTTTCCATACATATTCTGAAATCTAGGCAGAGGTTCTCAAACCCCATTCTTGACTCCTGTGCACTCACAGACTAAACACCACATAGAAGCTGGCAAGGCTTGGGCCTTACACCCTCTGATGCCATTGCCCAAGCTCTAGGTTGGCCCCTTTCAGCCACAGCTGCAGCAGCTGAGATGCAGGGCACCAAGTCTCAAGGCTGCACATAGCATGGGGACCCTGGGCCCAGCCCACAAAACCACTTTCTCCTTCTAAGCCTCCAGACCTGTGATGGGAGGGGCTGCTGTGAAGACCTCTGACATGCTCTGGAGACATTTTCCCCCTTGTCTTGGGGATTAACATTTGGCTCCTCATTACTTATGCAAATTTCTGCAGCTGACTTGAATTTCACCTCAGAAAATAGGATTTTCTTTTCTATCATATAGTCAGGCTGCAAATTTTCCAAACGTTTATGCTCTATTTCCCTTTTAAAACTGAATGCCTTTAACAGCACCCAAGTCACCTCTTTAATGCTTTGCTGCTTAGAAATTTCTTCCACCAGATACCCTAAATCATTTTCCTCAAGTTCAAACTTCCACAAATCTCTACGGCAGGGGCAAAATGCTGCTAGTCTCTTTGCTAAAACATAACAAGGGTCAACTTTGCTCCAGTTCCCAACAAGTTCCTCATCTCCATTTGAGACCATCTCAGCCTGGACCTTATTCCTCATATTATCATCAGCATTTTGGTCAAAACCATTCAACAAGTCTCTGGGAAGTTCCAAACTTTCCCACATCTTCCTGTCTTCTTCTGAGCCCTCCAAACTGTTCCAGTCTCTGCCTGTTACCCAGTTCCAAAGTTGCTTCCACATTTTTGGGTATCTTTTCAGCAATGCTCCATTCTACTGGTACCAGTTTACTGCATTAGTCTGTTTTCACACTGCTGATAAAGACATACCTGAGACTGGGCAATTTACAAAAGAAAGAGGTTTATTGGATTTACAGTTCCACATGGCTGGGGAGGCTTCACAATCCTGGCAGAAGGTGAAAGGCACATCTCACACAGGGGCAGACAAGAGAAGAGAGCTTGTGCAGGGAAACTTCCATTTTTAAAACCATCAGATCTTGTGAGACTTATTACTATCATGAGAACAGTGCGGGGAAGATCCACCCACATAATCAAATCACCTCCTACCAGGCTCCTCCCATGACATGTGGAAATTATGGGAGTTACAACTCAAGATGATATTTGGGTGGGGATACAGCCAAACCATATCACTTCTGTCTTCACATGGTTCTCTTATAAGGACATCTGTCATTGTCTTTAGGGTCGACCCTAACCCAGCATAACATCAATATAATTTAACTAATTATAGCTGTAATAACCTATTTCCAAACCAGGTCACATTTTGAGGTCCAGGTGGACAGGAATTTGCGGGGAGGCAGGGACACTATTCAACTCAGTATAGCATATGGCTAAGAGTCATAAAAAGATGCTAAACCACTTTTGTGATCTGGTAAATGTAAATTAAGTCCACAACATTATACCATTTACACCCTGCAGATCGGCAAACATTGAGAAGTACAAAAAGAATGTGGGTCAAGTAGACTCATATATCGTGGATGGAAGCGTAAGTTGGTTTACTTGATCTGACTGGCCAAACTTGAAAGCACTTTGGTATTGTTTTATAAATCTGACCTAGTAATCTTACTCCTAGGTATATACCCAAGAGAAATTCTTGCAGAAGTGTGCAAGGAGACATATATAGAAAAGTTTTTAAGCAGCAATGTTTCCACATTTTAAAAAAAAACCTAGAAACAGTCCACCGACAAGAGGATAAATAAAATTTTATATATTTACCCACTGGAATATATTTTAGCATTCAAAATAAATGAACTGCCCTACACGCAAAGACATTGAATCACTCTGCATAATGCTGAGTGGAAAAAACAACATGAAGAAAACTACATAGAGTATGATGTGATTTTTAGAGACTTAGAAAACACAAACTATGTATTACATAGCACACAGATATGACAAAATGTTAATTGCAAGAGAGTGATAAAGAGAAAAAACTTAGGGTAGCAGTCAATGCAGGCATAAGTAGATTAAACACGGACATCCTATCTGCCTTGATAGAATTTTCAAAAGCAAAATCTGAGTGTGGTACACAGAAAGGCAAAAAAGGTAAATCAATCATTTGTTAATGGTATATGTATACAGATTTGAAAGCTTTCTTTGTTCATCCATTCAACCTTTATTGAGACATGAAATCTGTTAAAGATGAGGCCTCTCCGGAGACTTGTCGCTAAGGACACAGTGTTGGGGACCTGGGCTGGATCATTCTGGGAAAGGAAGGGCTGCAAACTGCAGGGGGAGTAGGGTGCATAAAGATATTTTGTTTCAAAACATTTAAGCTCCTTGGTGAAAGAAGATGTCTTAGGTTGGTACAAAAGTAATCACAATTTTTGCCTTTACTTTCCATGGCAAAAACTGCAATAACTTTTGCACAAACCTATGGATACCTCCTAATTATTACATAATGCATCTTTTATTCATAACTCTGGGTACTGTTAATTCTCTTTATCAAACCAGTTTCATTTTCTTAGTTCCTTGTTTTGCCACACTCTGGGCCTTGTGCATTATCATTTAATTTATCTTCTATTCTCTCCAAGATGCTTTAGCACTGCCCTTCAGGCTTCCACCCCCATCTGCTTATGTCTTCCCTCTGTACCCTCCCACTTCCAGGCTCTGCTCCAGAACATTTATGCTGTTTGTGGCCCTCAGGGCGCAGGACCACGGGATCCATTTTCTGTAGGAACAACCACCAGGTGAGATGGACTTGCGAGGTGGGAATTCCAGCTACTCCCCGGAATCAGTACCCAAGTCCCCGCACAGAGTTCTCCACTATCTGGGTTCTTCTCTTGTTTGCAAGCAGTGTTGGTGCAGCTGAATGCAGAAGCTTCCATTAAAACCCGAAAAGAGAACATTGGAGCAGCCCCAGTTCCATTTCCTCCATGAAGTGTAAGCGTAACATACCCCAGTGCAGCAGCTGGGCTGGAGGAGGAAGGCAGGCGAACACGTGAAGAGCCAGAACACCAAGACTTGCTTCTCAACAGCGCAGCTCCGCACCACTTATCTCTCTGAAAGATCTGACGCTTGAAGGAACGTCTTAATCTCTCCCCAGTGATTCCTCATGGCGTCTACATGACATGCCAATTTCTTAACTTCCTCTTCAGGATAAACAGTGAAAGCGAATCTTTGGTCAGTATGGCAATGAATCTAATACTGAGTAAGATGAAGAGCAAAGCTGTGGGCTCAGGCCATCACAGTTTGAATTCTGGTTCTAACACTGACTAGTTTCAGGACAGTGGGAATGTGTGGAGAGGTAGAATCTCCTCTGACTCAATCTCTGTTCTAATCTCAGGCTGTGAATCAGCCAGGGGCTGAGACCTCTGCTGGGAACGCTTCTTGAGAACGTTTTCCCTATGAAGATCTCCACCATTCAACAGATACTTCTGAGAGCTAAGATCCACTTTCTGCCTCATCTTTCGCATCAGCCCTTTTACTGAACTCAGATCAGCTCTGATGAGCCCCTCTGGTCACTTGAGGTCATCTCTTACCACGTGAGAGAGAGGGCTTGGGCTCATCAGGCTTCACAGGCCACTTCCCAAGCATTACAACTTTATTCTGTTCTTCACTGTGCTGTTGTCTTTACAGGGAGGGGAAGTGCAGGGCCCAGGGGCTGTCATATTTCTGCAGCCCTCAGCCATGTTCTGATGTTACTGGCATTGTCTTCCCTCACTTCTGTTCACCAACTTTATGAAAAATAAGGAAAATCATCAAAAGTTAAGTGTCTTAGTCTATTCAGGCTGCTATAACAAAATCCCATAAACTGGGTGGCTCATAAACAACAGAAATTGTTTCTCACACTTTTGGAGGCTGGAAAGTCTAAGATCAAGGCACTGGCAGATTCAGTGTCTGGTGAGGGCTGCTTCCTGGTTCAGGGACAACACCTTCACATGGTGTCCTCACATGATGGAAGGGGTGAGGGAGCTAATGGGGGCCTCTTTTGTAAGGGCACTAATCTCATTCATGAGGGCCCCGCCTTCAGAACCCATTTACCTCCCAAGAACTCTACCTCCGAATATCATTACATGAAGGGTTAGGATTTCAACATATGAATCTGGGAGTACACAAGCATTCAGGACATACCAGTTGGGCAGAAGGTCTGCAATGAGAAGTCAAAGCAAGCAGGAATAGTCTAGCATGATAGTGCCTGAAGCATTGTGGGAGAGGGTGCTGAGCCACTGTCCTGGAGGAGAAAATGGCTGAACTTCGAGGACTAAGGCCACCAGGTTGATAGACACATTTTATCCATATAGAGATAATATAGATGATTCTTTGCCATATGTCTACACCTAAAATTCAACTGGGAAATACCATTTTTCTTGGTCTGTAGAAATGAAAGAAAAGATTTGGGGATGCTAAACACACCAAAACCACAGTCAGCATTGTCTTGCACTCACTGGGTAAGAAGCTCCTAGCTTAGTCAGATGCAAAAGGAAAACTGCCCCTCAGCTTTCATCTATTTTCTCTCTTCTTGGAAGAAGAAAGACAGGAAGTGCTCAGTGGCTCAATTCAATTCTCATAAACATTCAACCATCTTCAACTAGAGCTAATGAGCCTAAAGGATTTCTAATGATGTTTTATTGTGTCGTTATTTTGTTTGTTTTAAGGCATGTTTTGAGCTTTTGACATTTGCCTAAGAGCAACCAATTCTAAAGGGTACACTTTGATTAAAAGCATACGTCAATAAATCAATGTGATAATGACCTTTGCAGCTGAGTTCCTGAAATATTTATCCTGCAACTTGGGACAAGGCTTATGTTCCTTGTTGAAGATAAGTGATGGTACAGAACCTGCAAGTGCTAATCAACCCAATATGAGGAATGTTCTGGTTTTTAATTTGTTAGCAACTACATTTTATTCATGCTGTACCCAGAAGCCATATGTGAGATCCTTATCCTTCTAAAAACCCAACACAAAATTCTTGTGCATGAACATTTTATTCCTGATCTCTAAAAAGTTTCAATGACTCCCTCTGAATCCAGAGAATATAGTTTGATACGAGTGAACAAAATGGTCCCTGAGTATATAGAATTGGAATTCTATTATAGCTAATGTACCTACTACAGAAAAATCTCTCATTTTTTAAATCACCTTGTGATTAACCCAAAACAGAATTTCCCAACTTAACACCAATCTCATCCATCAGGTTTGGGTCAGGATGTCTGCTGATCCTTCTGCAAAGTTAAATTCACCAGAAAACAAGCAAGATTTGTCACCCCTGAGGTCAGAATTGTCAAACAGATGTGCTGCAGCCACACTGGAGAACATTTCAGAAGGGAGAATTCCCAAACACTCTTCACTGGAGGTGGCAAAGTTCGGCCACTACCAAATCTAGCTGCCACTTGTTTTTGTAAAACCTGAAAGCTAAGAATAGCTTTTTACATTTTTAAATGATTGCAGGGGAAAAAAGAATTTCTATGACATGAAAATTACATGAAATTCAATTTTTGGTGTTCATAATGAATTTGTTGGCATGCAGCCATTCTCGTTCATCTAAGCACTGTCTGCTTTCACACACCCACAGAGCTGTCATCACAGCACAGGCTGTACAGCCTGCAAAGCCAAGAGCGGCTGCTATCCGGCCCTCAACAGCGGCTTCATTGGAATCAGGGGAGTCTGCACTCACTCGGAAATACAGGTTTGCGATGGGTTGTTTAATTGGCCTCATGTCTTTGCCCCCTCGCTGGAGACAGCGCCAGTGCTCCTCTCACTGGAGTGAAGATGAAGAGGAGGTTTGTCTTCATCCTTCGTCACCCAAGCATTGGCTTGGTGCCCGTCTCAGGGCCATGTGCTGCCCAGCATCCTGGGAAACACATCGAGTGCCTTGAAAGTACAATAACTAACTTTTTTATTGTGGTAAAATATACATAACATAGAATCTACCATCTGAACCATTTTTAAGAATACAGTACAGTGGGGTTAGCTCCATGCCCATTGTTGTGTAACAGATCTCCAGAACGTTTTCATCTTCCCAAACTGAAATTCAGTCCCTATTCAACACCGACTCCCCACTCCCTCCTCCCTCCAGCCCGTGGCCACCACCGTTCTACTTTCTGTCTCTGTGAATCTGACAACTCTAAGTCCCTCCTATGCATGGAATCATACAGTCTTTGTCCTTCTGGGACTGGCTTATTTCACTTTGCATAAGGTCCTCAAGAAATAATTAACATTTGCTTGATGCTTGAAATTTTACACAGAATTTCAGAATTTCCTTGTGCATTATTTCCCTTACTTGGCACAGCTACTTTGTGGGGTAGGTTACTTTTATTCTATGACAGCAGATGCCGTTGATCAGCCCTGAAGCCACTCCTGTGGTCACTTGCAGGTAGATCCTGTACCTGCCCATGGCTCCCTGTGCCACTATGCCTGGACATATTCCCTGCTATGGATCATGCTCGGCCTGAGCACAGGGCAGGCCAGGAAGAGCTGGGAGTTGACATGGGGGTGACTTTCCCTATTGAGGGGCAGGAGGTAGGGATCAGCGCCATGGCGCCTTTACCCCTCCAGGAGGGCAGTTCTGAGGTGGGGCCTCACTGTCCTGGGCCCTTGTTCACCTTCACTCATGCTTTGTTGACTTCCTCCTTTCTCTGTCCAAATTCTCCACTTCCTCCTATGCTCCTTGGGATGACACGTACATAAATTACTTGCACTAAATCCTTGTCTCAGGATCTGCTTTGGGTGGAACTCCTACTAAGTCACCAGTCACAGAGATTAACTTGCTGACTCTCCCAGCTACTAAGCAGACAGTCAGGCTTCTAGTCCTGTTTTCTCATTCCTGAGGTCTCTGCCTCAGGCATCGACAGGCTGGTGTTGGCCAAAAGGCACCATACAGGGAATGTTAGCATCAAGTCTGCAAATCACTCATTCCCCACAGGAACACCTGCAGAAACAAAAACCTCAACCACAGCATCTTGCAAAGATGCTGAAGACCTTAGACTGCTCTGTAGAAACGTTATACTCTGTGAACCAGTCCTATTTCCAGCAGGATATATCTAATCTGTCAAGATGATCAGAAATAAATTTGGGATTTATAGATTTATGGGGCAGGGAAGGCTGGAGAAGGGAGATGGGTAGTCATGTAAGTATATTCTACCTGTGTAGTGACCAAAGTGCAAACTGGAGGCACTCCCAAACTTCACCTGTTTCCTTTGAGAACAATGTGTCTTTATATACATTCCTCAAAACTCATCAGTCAATGTGAAACTAAAGTGTGTGCCAATGTACAAGAAGGAGACATTTTTGGGGAGCTCAACAAGGTGGCAGAATAGAAGACTCTCTGGAATCATTCGCCCCACAGAAATATATTCAAACTGTTCAAAAACAAGAATACCACCCTGAATTCACCAGAACTTGGGGAAGAAGCTGAAAAATCCCTAGGGTCCACAGAATTGAAAGAAGCCACAATTGGTAAGAGAAACAATAATTTCAGACCATGCCACCACCCTCAGTTGGCATAACACCACTCAGAGAATGTCCTTAGATCCACCGTTTCCAAGGTGACGGGGGAATTAGAGGTGAACATTCTATCTCCCCACTGATCTGGTAATCTTCATGGGATGCCCACTCTGGCCCTGTCCCACAGGAACCACCAGGAATGACAGGATAGCTGAATGACCAGGGGTGAACTTGGGACAAAAAGCCAAGCACTGATTGCAGCAACTGGTCTCACCCTGTCGCCCAGGCTGGAGTGCAGTGGCGGGATTTCTGCTCACCGCAACCTTTGCCTCCCGGGTTCAAGTGATTCTCCTGCCTCAGCCTTCCGTGTAGCTGGGATTACAGGCGCCAACCACCACACCCAGCTAATTTTTGTATTTTTAGTAGAGACAAGGTTTTCACCATGTTGGCCAGGCTGGTCTCGAACGCCTGACCTCAGGTGATCCACCTGCCTCAGCCTCCCAAAGTGCTGGGATTACAGGCATAAGCCACCATGCCCAGCCAATATTGCTGTCTTTACTTAATGGTTACTTTTGCTGAATATCAGAAAGTGGGCAATATTTGCAAAAATATCTGAAGACTTCAGCAGTTTTCCCAAGAGCCTCTCTTCAACATTTGATATTCAAACCTGTCTTTTTAGAAGGTCCCATCTCACCATCATCCTTGTTTGTTTTCCTCTGATCCAACTGGTAACAGGTCTCGCTCTGCTCCACATCTTTTATCAATAGTTGAAGTGTTATTTTAGCAGTTCTCTGATACCTCTCTTGCCAACTTTACAGAATCCTGAATGTTTGCCAAGATCATCAATTTAAGTTTGAGGACAGTTTGCATAGTGTTTACATTGACTCTTAGGCATCACCAGACTGACCCACGAAACTGTAGGTGAGGCAGGGAAAGAGACTGTAGTGCTAAGGAGGGAGAGGCCTGATGGGATCAATCTTATAAGTGATACATTTGCTAATGTTTCATATGGAGGATTTTTGTTTCCCACATAACCTTGCAAAGTTAAACAGTCAAATGTAAGGTAAAGAGAAAAGAGGGTTCCTGTTTGTGGAATTAAACAAGCAATTATGTGATTGCTCCCACCTCCTCCTTTCTTCACTCCTACCACCCGCTCCTCAGCCCCTCATTCAGCAGCCTGAACACCTGGCTGTCTTGTCTTGTGCTGCTCCTCTCCATGAGAAACAGCACAGGAAAAAGTATATATGACTTGATGTGTTATCCTTTCCAGGGATGATTTGTAATTTCAGAAGAGGTTGAATAAAAAGACAAATTTCAACCTAACAGAGTTATTCTTCTGATGGTGAAATTGTAGAGACACCCATAAAGCATATTCTCAGTGATCCTTATACAACTCCATGAAGGCAACCAGCAATCCCATCTCCATCTCCATCAGTCACTGGGGTTGTGAGGCACAAAGGGAGGGATGGCTGTTGGTGGCTCTCCAGTTGCTCATCTCAGCTCAAACAATTCTGTCTCCAGAGAAATAAGCAGTATGCATAGCGGGGAGCAGGCTAGTCAAGACCAGTGGTCTGTTTGCCAACCCTCCTCCATCCTGCTTCCTGAAAATTCTGCCCTCCCTTATCCTGGACTGAAATTAACGGTGCAGGACAGAGGGGGAGAATTGTTGGAGAAATGCCATCAGGAAGGCAACAGGGAAACGGAGCTGGAGGATCCTAGCCGGGGTGTCACCTTAGCTAGGGAGGAACATGCCAAGTTCCCCCTGAGCACCCAGGAGAGAGGCCAATATGCAGGTGATGTAGCTAGATCAGCAGAGGGACGGCAGGGATGTCTGGAAGCATTCTTCCAGTTGCTTCTATTCCCTTTGTGTAAAGGGGAGCCAGCCATCATTTGCCAAGTTTGAGGACAGGAAAGATATGGAAAGTTTGAGAAAGAAAAAGCATGGCACAGTTATCCAGCAACTCAGCTTCTAGAGGCTCTCCTGAGTCTCTAATGCTTGAGCTGGGTGTAGATGGATAAATGGAGTTTGCTAGATTTAAAAAAGGTAGAGCAATCTGTGCAAAGGGAATAGCATAGCAAGGGGGACAGGGTGACTAGCGGTGTCCTTCACTGAAAAAGGAATAGGGGTGAGCTGGGTGTGGTGGCTCACACATGTAATCCCAGCTACTCGGGAGACTAAGGCAGAAGAATTGCTTGAACCTGGGAGGTGGAGGTTGCAATGAGCCAAGATCACACCACTGTACTGCAGCCTGGGTGACAGAGCAAGACTCTGTCTCAAAAAAAGAAAAAAAAAAAAGGAATGGGGCATGGTGGGGAAATGAATAGGTTACAAGCACTTGTAAGATATTGGATCAAGAAGTCCATTAGATGGTTGGAGATGTTATATGTAAATTTTCAGGGCCTCAAAAGAAGTAGCACTTAAATATTAATTTTCTCAGCAAGGCAATTTACTTCTCTAGAAGGGTGTGTCTCACAGATGGAGCAATGGTGAGAGCACACCTGAACAAGGGAGGGGAATGGGGTTCTTATTCCTGACGCAGGTAGCCCCTACTGCTGTGTTGTTCCCCTATTGGTTAGGGTTAGACCACACAGTCTAAACTAATTCCGACTGGCTATTTTAAAGAGAGCAGGGGTACGAGCCAGAGGGGCAGAGTGGGTAGTTTGGTGGGAAGAACAGTTAGGAACAAGTCAGAGCAGGTGACCAGGGGAACACATGTGAACTACTGATTAGCAGGAAAGTTGTTTACTGAAACTAGAGGAAAGAGGGCACAGAGAACCAGGAAGTTAAACTTTAAAACGGAGAACTGAATAAAAGAGCTGAACATACTGACATACTGATTATTTGAAGAGAAACTTGGAGTTCATTATATCTAACAGATACACAGGACTGGAGCCCAGCAAAGAATTCTGGTCAGCAAATGTCAATGTGAGGTTCATTAATAAGCAGGTAATTATCAGTCAGGATCCAGGGAGAGTTCTCAGGAAGAGGTGAGCGGAGGTCCAGTCACTGAATTACGGAAAATGTGGCCATTTAAAGGAGGAGCAGTAGAAGAGGGAGGAAAGAAGTGAGAAGATTCCAATTGGGAAGATAGGATTCAAAAAGAGAGCTGGAGAGGAAAAGTAGCAAACTACAATCCAAGAAAAGAGATCATTTCAGGAAGACTGTGGGTACTAAATGTCACAAAAGGCAAGAGTAGAAAACAGCCCATCAGATTTAGCACCATGGAATTTACTCACCTTCCTAGCTGTACCAATCTCTCTACGATAGTCATGCTGCAAAACAACTGGCAGGATGTTAAGGGGTAAATTGCGGCAAGAGTCAGGACAGTGAGTGTGGAGGAGCCTTTCTAGAAGGTGGTTTGGAAGGAAGGGAGGGAGGGGAGATAAAAGCTGAAAAGGACTATGGGGCAAGGAATAGCTTCTGGTCAGGTGGAAACAATTTAAGCCTATCTATATGTTCAAGGGAAACAGTCAAGAGAGGGGTGCAGTGGATTCGACCACCACAGCAAATAAGCTGGGGCTACAGCAGTGAGCAAAGCTATGTCCCTGCCCTCAAGGAGCTTATAGTCTAGCGTGAAGAGACAGAGAATGAGCAAATAAGAAATCAATATATAGCATGACAAGTGCAAGTATATCCCCACCCCAGTGGGCAGGGGAGGGAACAGAAGAGGGTATGTGCAGTGTGGGGGTGGCTGGAAGAGCCCCCTACTTCAGTCACCTCTGCCACACAACTTTTTTTCCTATCACTTGCCTAACAAACTGTGTGCAGCCTGGCATTGTAGTTATGTGGTGTCTCTCTCTCCTACGACACACAGCAGGGGCTTCCACTTCCCCGCGTTGGCCATGCCCACATTAGGGTGTTCTGCAGAGAAGGCTGTCCATGAATATTTGTAGGAGGAATGCTACAAACCCTTGCCCTGCAGTTAGGACAGGCATTATCAAAACAATCTCCTCCCAGACCCGGGGAATTCTCAGAAGTGGCACTTAGTAACCTAAAATGACTTAGGCAAATTGTCTGAATGCCTAAAGGGTACAAATTATTTCATATTCTCTACACGTTTGCAAATTTACTTAAATCTTCTTGTTTTAGTTTTAACTTTACAGTTCACTTTGGGAATGGGTTTAGGGGAAGAGAGAAAGAAATTAGTCTTTATAACCCTGCTAAACTCTGAATCCTACCTCTTGGTAAGGCATCATTTTAAAAGGTTAGAAAAATTTTTGTATTCATTATCACATTTGATTTCCCCACTTTATCTGCAGAAAAACAATAACTAGGGGCTTCCTATTGGTTCACCATATTTTCCTTTGGTAGAAATTCCTTGTGTCTGATAGTCTTTAGGGTCCTCTTTGAGACTAAGATCCCCTTCTTTGAGATGAGATGGGGTTGGCCCCTTTCCCTATCCCAGAGCCCAGCATGCAGCACACACAGGAGAGGACAGGAAACAGAGGGGAATCGCTCTGATCTCCATATTCTGTTCCTTCCCAGGGAAGATACTCCGTTTTCAACCAAAAACAAGATCATTCTAAATGTCATTGCTCCACACCCCATCTGGGCTTCTGAAAGCAAGCTGCTTTGTTTCTGAATCAGATGTCCTTACCCACTGAAAAGCCTCCTGCATCCAAGCTTGGCTGGCAGTGGGGTCCTGGCTTGAGGGGAGAGACCCATCTCCCCCAGCGAAGCTGCCCCCCTCATTTCTTTTGAGAAAGGAAGAGGATGGGGAAGGACCAACAGCAACAGAGAACGATTTCATCACTGCCTCTCTAACCTTTTAAAGAGCAAACAGTTAAAACAAATACTAACAAGCTTGTTTCTATGGGCTTGAACATTTTACAACCTGTAGAATCATGTGACACATTGTCATTTTTGTGGAACTCCTAGAAGGGACAGAAGGAAAAAAACATAGCTATGCAGTCATAGGCCGAGATGGGCTTCATAGCTAAAACCCAGGACATGCGGTGTCTGGAGGGCAACTTATGGCAGGCAAGAGGCAGAGCCCGCCCTGGAGTGCTGAGTAAAGATGCTGAAGAAGTTGTGCAAGGATCTGTCATGAGCAAAAATGTCAGAGTCCTCCAGGATGTGACCACATTCTCATTAACCCTTGCCACTGAGCCTCCTTCCAGGTCTGATGCAAAAAAAAAAAAAAAATGCCTCAGGAGGAGAGGAGGCAGAGAGGTGCAGAGACCTGCACTTGGCTGCAGGTGAGAACTCTGGCTATAAATAACCCATTGCTTCGTGGGGGAGGAGGGCCACAGTCACCCCCAGGAACGCATACATTCAACTCCATTCGTAAAAATTTATATGCAATCAAAGGATTTCAAAACACAGACTTTCATTTCATCTAGTATTCCCGCAGAGGGAAGGAAAGCCATGAGAAACTCCTCTACTGGTGGCCAAATGTATTTCTTCACAGCCTGAAATGATGCACTAGCACATGGCTGGTTAGAGCATAACATCTGAGGTGTTTTTCAATAGAGGTGTTATGCCATGAAAAGCTTTCATGCCACAAGCAAAAAAAAGATCATTGTAAATTTACATTCAACATGTAAAAACACACAATAACTTCTGTACATGATAGAGCCGTGTGTATGTTTGTGTGTGTGCTTTACAAAACAAAAATTTACATTTTGTCTACCATTGAAGGGAGTGAGGAGACTCTGATGTTTAATGAACATCCGCAATGTGCCAGGTGCTCTGCAAGCCTTATCTTCTCATTTCATCATCCACACAGCAGACATAGGAGGTATAGACTATTGCTGTGA
The DNA here is from genome assembly GCA_963573385.1 of Cacajao melanocephalus. Taxonomy (NCBI): domain Eukaryota; kingdom Metazoa; phylum Chordata; class Mammalia; order Primates; family Pitheciidae; genus Cacajao; species Cacajao melanocephalus. The sequence continues at coordinate 69,129 of CAUYLG010031294.1, read as the reverse complement.
CCATTTTATGAGTGAGGAAATGAGGCTCTGAGAGTTTAACAACTTGCCTGAGGTCACACAGAAAGCAACCTTTGTCCTTCTTGCTACTTGGAGCTGCCTCCTCAAGTTCCAACAAACAGTTTTGTTACCTTTTCCTGTACACATCTGTAAATCTTCCTGCTAAAGTCATTTTTGTGGTTCATGGTAAAATGCTGCCAAAAGAGCTGAAAGAAATAGAAAGAGTCTTTGTTAAGAACAGAAATGACAGGTCATTTCCAGAAGATACAGTACACGAGTTCAATTTCATCATTAATTAGTATCTCATGTCTATGGGATGAGATGTTCTTTTGTATCATATTTAGGAGATACTTAAGTTGTAGTCCAAGCACAAACTGAAAATGATCTGTTCCACCATTTTTATCCACAACTTCCCTCACAGTTCTTAGACGATGGTCTCAACTGTGACAGTATTGCAGTTGTCTTCCTGGCGCCTGGGTTGCATTTCATCTTTGAAAGCCCTTGTCAGAACAACTTTTAAGGACTCCTTGAATCGCTTCTTCTTACTGCTTCCCACAAAGAAGTAAATGAAAGGGTTGGCGCTACTGTTGATGGTGGAGAAGAGCAGGGAAATGTGGTGGAGATTCCCAAAGGTGGACCAATACTCATAGTACAGCAAGTAAAGGAGTCTCATGGGCATGGCGAAGATGAGGAATATAATGATGGTGACCATGATGACGATGTACAGCTTGGAGGAATGGGAAGCCCAGGTGTTCTTCCGGATCTTCATGACCAAGATGGTGCTAGACACCAGCATGAGGGGCGTGAAGACCAGGAAGCTCAGGACGGCTATAAAGATGATGACCGCCCGGCAATCACTACGAGAGTGACTCTCTTCTTCTCTGTCGATGCACATGACATACTCCATGGTGGTCACCAAGCAAGAAAGAGCCCACAGAAGGGCACAGACCAATGCCGACTGGTACTTGGGGCGATGGCATCGGTACCAGATAGGGTAAAGGACTGACAGGCACCTCTCCACACTAATGGCCGTCAGCAGATAGAGGCCCGTGTTGTAGCCAAACAGAAAAGTCACCGATAACGTGACAATTGTGTAGTAATGGCCAGAAGAAAGCTCATAATCTAAAGCATAGTCAATAGACAGGATGAAAATACAGAAGAGCAGTGAGATGTCCGCGATAGACAAGTGGGTGATGTAGACAGTGAAGGGATTTCTTCTCATCCGGAAGCACAAGAACCAGAGGAGAATTCCATTCTCAACAAACCCTACTGGGGAGATGCCCATGATGACCCAATGCACAATGGGGATTTGCCGATGCGCATTCCCCGCTGAGGCATTCCCGCCGGTGGAGAAGTTCGTAGGTTCCTCAACAACAAATGATGTCACGTTTGACTCATCCATGAGGGGGCCTCAGGCTGGACCTCTTCAGGTAATTTTCTGTAAATATGTCCAAAACAAAAACAAACACAAAAAGCCATGAAAATTGTTGGATTGGAATAAAAGGGAGAAATTCAGCTATAAATCATCATCTTCATGTTATAAAAAAAAAAGTTTAACAGACTGTACAATTATCACAATGATAAGATTAGACCTTTAGGACCTGATAAGAAAGATAACTTAGACCTGAGAGAGAACTGATTGAATGACTCTTTTTGATCCCCAGTGATAGCCATTCATTCTGTATTATTGCCTGCTTGTGGCCAGGCAAGAGTGGTGAAATCCCTTGTGGAGGATCCATTTCCAGTTCTGGCCCAAGCTCTCCGAATGGCATTTTGAAAATCACTTCATCTTCTGTGCCTCTATTCATTTGCCTGAGGGACCAGGTGGACTGCGTTGAGATTTGATGACAAAATGCACGTTTGGGCAGTGCTGCCATTCTTTAATACATGATGCGCCATAAGCAGTGGGTAAGGAGAGGGAGTGCCTGGGACAATGGGTTTAATACTGTACCAATATTGCTTAAAGTGTGAACAACGGAAAGGCATTTATTTTACACAGCTTCAGTATCTGCGACAAAGCTGGGCACCTGCTCAGACTACGTAAGCCAAGCAAGCCAACGCTGCGTGGAGTGGATGGAGAACCCTAACAAGATGTATGTTCATCCCCACAGACCACAGGCCAGATGGTGCAGGAAACACCATTGCCAGACGCCAGACAAAGCACTCACCCAAACCAGGAAAAATGCTCAGCATTTGAGGCTGCAAAGTAAAGATTCTCAGAAACTTTCCCCTACACTTTATCAATTACAGAATGAATATATGCACAGCTCTGCCGTCTTGCTATAACAAAACACCCCACCACTGGGAAGGAAAAGGAGGCTGTCAACAGAGGTCACTTCCCTTGTTCCAAATCTAACCTGTCCTTGGCTTTTAAAAATGTTTTTTCGGCTGGACACCGTGGCTCATGCCTGCAGTCCCAACACTTTGGAAAGCCAAGGCAGGGGGATTGCTTGAGCCCAGGAGTTTGAGAACCAGCCTGGGCAACATGGCAAACCCTGTCTACACAAAAAATATAAAAATCAGTCAGGCATGGTGGCGTATGCCTGTAGTCCCAGCTGCTTGAGAGGCTGAGGTAGGAGGGTCGCTTGAGCCTGGGAAGTTGAGAGCCATGATCACTTCTCTGTACTCCAGCCTGAGTGACAGAGCAGACCCTGTCTCAAAAAGCATGTTTTTCCTAGTTGGTGTGCACTCATATGTATCGGCATGAGTAAAACGTTGTTTTTTGCCTTCTGAACTTTGTCCTTAGGACGTCGATCAAAAGAATATTTTTAATGAGTAGATATCTGCCTTTTCCTCATGAGCTCACCTAAAGCAGAATAATAAATAAATGTGTTATTTTGTGGCACTTGAATGACTCTGGTGATATTAGATGTTTCCAGAATTGAGTCAGCAGAGCCCCAGCACGTGCAGGACTCTGAGAGTGATCTCAGTACAGCTGGGCCTGGATCCTGGGCCAGCAGGTGGCCTTTGGGTTGGCGAAATGGGTGTTTCCTTCCAGCGATGTGATCCAGGCACCCAGGAGGCCCCTGCTTCCATGGTTCGAACACGCCTCTCCCACTGACACTTCGTTCAGCTGTTCTGGTACGATGCAGGAAATTGCTTTTACTGGAGGAGAGCCCCCTTTTACTTCATAGTTAGAAGACAGGGTCCCCGACAGGAACCACAGAGGATGAGAGTGCACATGCCATGTCATGGCTAACCAAAAACCTACTGTAGAGACCAGGCCTCGTTAGACATTTGCAAGTAAGACCACCACGCTCCCCAAATTCTCCCTCCACATTATTACCCCAATGCCAGGCACCGTTCTAGGCACTGGGACGTGACAGGAAATAAAGTGCCGAGCTGGTGGAGTCTACATTCCAGTGGGGAGGCGGTCGGTCAGCAAAAACAATAACAGCAACAACAAACAGACTGACGTCAGAGCATAAAAAGCTCATGGAAAAAAGGAAGCTGTAATAAAGGGAAGGAGTGGCAGAGACTGAAGTTCCCTCATCCACAGAGTGACGGGAAAGGTCCCACTAGTGAGGTCACACTTGGGCAAAGACACGAAGGAAGTAGGCGACGTAGGCCTGCAGGTTCTTGGGGGAAAAGTATTCCAGGCAAAGGGAACAATAAATTCAAAGTTCCAGAAGCAGGAGCCAGCCAGGAGTGAAAAACTGCAGGAAGGCCAGCGAGGCTGGGACGGCCTGGCGAGGAGAACGGTCAGGTGCTGAGGGCTGGGGTCTTTGGTGGTCAAGTGCAGAAGGGCTTTGCAGGCTATTGTTTTTATTCCCAGTGAGACAATAAACCACAGGAGGTTCTGAGAGGTCTGAGAGGAGGAATGTGGTTAACTTGAGGGGACTGAGGCGTGAACAGCTTCGGTACGGCCTCTGTGTTCAGGTGACACTCTAGGGGCCACGGCAGAAGGAGGGGGCCAGCTGGAAGGTGAAGGCACTGTTCTGGACACAGGGAGGATGTTAGCATGGACCAGGTTGTGGCAGGGGCAGTCATATCTGGTGCGAGGTCTTTGATTTGATTCACTGACGGAAGAGGTATGTGTTGTGGTAGAAAGAGAGAATACGTGTTTAGCCATTTGCTGAATGGACAGGTGCGGGTGCGGTGGGTTCGCAGGGGCTATGGGGTTTGAGAAGCCTGTGAGGCGGCCAGGACCATGCCCAGAGGAGCGTCAGGAGCCGGGGACAATTGTAGCCTGTGGATATGTATGTGGGTGTTTTATGCAAACAGGTGGAATTTGAAGCCATGAGTCAAGACAAGATATGAGTATCTGTGAAATATGGGCGATTAAAAAGGAGAAGAGGTTCAAGGACTGGGCCTCGAGCATTTCAAAACTAGAAGCTGAAGAGATGAGGAAGAAGAAGGCGAGAAAGCTGAGGAGGGCCTGACAGAGAGACAGGAGGACAACTGGGGGAAAAGGGCACCCAGGAGGCCAAGTAAGAACAAGTTCGAGGAGAAGAAAGTGTAATCAACTGGGCTAAATTCTACTGCGAGTTCAAGTGGGCTGAGACCTGGAACTTGATATAGACCATGGGAGTGGAGCCACTGCTGACCTTGGTCAGAGCAGTTTCAGTAGACCGGACAAAATGAATGCCTGATGAAAGTGGTTTAGAGAGAATGGGAGGAGAGTAGGTGGAGACAGTGAGCGTACACAACCCTCTTGGGGGCTGTGGGGTTAAGAGAGGGGTGATAAACAGATAAGAATTATCCAGTAGAAAGCAAACAATTGAGGAGTTGGGAAGTAGGGGTCTAGAGCTGGCTGGAGTCACGGCCTTTGCCAGAGCATAATTTATACCTGGTGAAGGGAAAGCCAGGGTGTGTGGCTGCAGATACGGTGAGGTGGGTAGAGGTGGTTGTGGGAGTGCCCAAGGTGAGACGTGGTCTTCCAAATGCACAGTATCTCTTTATCAGCAAAGTAAGGAGCAAGGTCATCAGCGAAGAGTGAGGACATGTTAAGGGTTTAAGGAAAGAGGGCAAGATGTGAAACAAACGAGCGAAAGAAAGGGCTAGAGACATACAGGAAGTGCAGGATCTCCAGCCAGGCTAACCTAGAGCCGGCCCAGGTTGGTGCTCGGGAACCCGGGAGAGACCATTCAGTCTTGCCTGTGCTTCTTTCCAGCTCGGTTCAGCTGTCCAGGAGCTGGCATGGAGAAAGGGGAGCGCTGGATTTAACCAGGGATGGGGGTTACCAGGCGGGTACGATGCAGAGTTGGGGGCAAAGGAAGCGAAGCATGTGGAAGCGAAGGGCTATGATGGTGGAATGCGGAGCCCAATGGGATTAGGAGAAAAGTGAGGGCACAAGAGAGGTAACAGACGTGATCAGGAAATAGCGACATATCAGAGGTCCCAGTGGTGTCAGGGAATCATTGAAGTCCCCATACTAAAGGCACCGAAGGAGATGTAGGAGGAGGGGGCTGAGGAACATGATGCTTAACACTGAGCTTAGGGCAGTGTAGTTTTAGGGTTATCTGTATTAAGTGCACAGCATGACCACAGAAAAGAGCTGAGGGAGGGTGGAGGACAAGATCATTTGAGCTGAGAGCAGAACCTGGAGACGCAGGGCTGAAAGAATCATCCACAGATGCTGACATCGCTGAGGAATAGTGTTGACCGGAAATATCGTTGGAAAAAATGGCTGTAATCCAGGTGCTAAAATCATCAGGGGGGTTGGGAGAGCAGCCCAGGGGTCTGAAGTGACCACAGCAAGGACGGTGGGAGGCGATACAGTGGCCAGCACGCACTTCAGAGCCGGGTGTTCTGTTGCTCCTGCTACTGCTGGTATTGGAGAGAGGGAAGGAAAGTAACTCAGAGTACACAAAAGTCGGGGTAAGAAGGGCCTGGACCGCGCTGTCCAACAGAAACACAACAGGTGGGCCACCTGGGTCAGTGATGTAGGAGCCACATTAAAGAAAGTAAAAAGTAACCAGCAAAATCCATTTTAATAATGTACTTTATTCAGCCTCATGGTTTAAAAATATTATTTCAACGTATCATCAACACAAAAAATATGTTCTTTTCTATACTAATGTATACTTAGTAGTCCCCCAGATGCAGCGGGTATTTCACTCTCGCAGTGCATCTTGCTTCCGACGAGCCCAGTCCCCTGTGCTCAGGAGCCACATATGACTCGGGCTCCCGTGTTGGCCAACACAGGTTGACAGCCATGGCAAAACCAAAGTTGCTTATGCAAGGAAGCCAAGTGCCTTCATCTTTTAATTACAAACCTAAACCAAAGACTAGTAAAATCAACACCTAATCTGAGTTTTTGAGAATATTGACAAGAACGTCTTTCTGCCTCTGGTCCAGGCTTTGAGATCTCTCATTGACCGTGTCCTTTAGCTGCAGCTTCTTGCTGTGTGGAGAGAGCTCTCAGTTACCACAGGTCGCTTCCCCTTCTCCATCATCCAACTCACTCATCCTAGATTCAAAGCGTGCTCCATTTCCACCACTGACCCATCCTCCCAAGTGACCTGTCCTACATTTTCCTTTTACAATACCAGTTTCTACTTCTGTGTTAAACTTTTCTTCCTTTCCCCAAAAGTTTCCAAGTAAATTCAAAAAAGTCAGCTGGGAAAGGTGTTTCAGATAGTATCTTCTTTTGAATTTTTTTAAAAAGTTTTTTAGAGATAAGGTTTTGCTGTTGCCCAGGCTAGAGTGCAGTTGTGTGGTCATAACTCATTGCAGGTTGAACTCCTGGGCTCAGGTGACACTCCTGCCTCAGCCTCCCAAATCACTGGGACTACAGGTACATGCCACCATACCTGGATAATTTTTGTTTTCTTTTATTTTTTTAGAGATGGGGCCTTGCTTTGTTCATAGCCAAGATATAACAAACCCTAACCCTAACCCTATACTCTCCTTGTAACAAAGCAGAGTTAAAAGTTTTTTAATTTAAAAAAAAATTATATTTAGAGAAAGTCTCACTCTGTTGACCAGGCTAGAGTACAATGGTGCATTCATAGCTCACTGCAGCTTCAAACATCTGGGCTCAAGCAATCCTCCCCTCTTAGCCTCCTGAGTAGCCAAGACAACAGGCATGTGCCACCACACCTGGCTAATTTTGTTTTTAATGTTTTGTAGTGTTGTCCAGTCTGATCTCAAACTCCTGACCTCAAGCAATCTATCTGCTTTGGCCTCCCAAAGTGCTGAGATTACAGGTGAGAGCCACTGTGCCCGGCCTCAGAGTTAAAATTATATCTTCTTGATTGTTGTGGATGGAATCGTGTTCCCTTCCAAAATTCATATATTGTCCTAATCCTCAATGTGACTGTATTTGGTGATAGGGCCATTAGGGAGGTAATTATGGCTAAATAAGTTCCTAAGAGTGGGGCCCTAATCCAATAGAAGTGATGTCCTTGTAAGAAGAGGAAGAGACATAGGAGATTTCTCTCTGTGGGGGCACAGAGGAAAAGCCATGTAAGGACAGAAAGAAAAGGCAGCCGTCTGCAAACCAGGAAGAGAGCCCTCACCACACCAGCCCTGACAACGCCTCAATCTTGGACTTCTGGCCTCCAGAACTGTCAGAAAATACATTTCTGTTGTGTAAGTCACCAAGTCCATGATATTTTGTTATGGCAGCCAGAGCAGCCTAATATACCCACGAAACTGCAAACTCCTTGAAAACAGGACTTTATCTTATTTGCATCTGAATCACCAACACTTGTACACAGTAGGCATTTAATAAACACTTACTGAACTGTTTCAAGAAATAAACCCCATTGTAACAGTTCTAAAAATACACTCTGCTTCCCCATGAGAGAAAACCACCACTTTCAGTGCAGGGCATCAGACTTAATACACATGGTTTTCTAATGGTTAGAGTACAACTCATGAAGCACATACAGTATTCATGCAGATTTTGATCATGATGTGGATTTTAGTCATGATTGGAATGCTCATAAAAAATTCCATTAAAACTAGTTCTCATCTGAAAACGAGTCATAATCCTCCAAATTGTTTTTATAGTGGGGTTCTATTTAAATGAACACATTGCTAAAAATCACATTCCCAGTCTTACCCAACCAACTGAGTTTCAGTCTCTGAAGTGAAATAGCAGATGGCGAGAAATGCCTTGACGAGAGCCAGCCCTACGTGCTCACCACCCCAACCCTTTCCTCCCCCAGCTCCTCGGTCATTTTGTGTATTCTTCATCTCTGTCAGTGGATGACTGACTGGGATATTTGAGGTTGGGAAGTGTAAGGAAAGTAGAAGGGTAATTGCTGCTAGCTGACAAAACAGTCTAGCTCAGAATAATTTAGTGTTGGCTCAGTGAGCCTTCTCCAGCAGCAGAGAGAAGGCCGCACAGTTGATATCTCAGAAAGCCATGCAGACGAGGTAGGCACTTGCACAGCAGGGTAAATCAGAGGGTAACTTCTCTCTGTGTCAACCCAATTCTAGGACCAGAGGCTCTCTGCCTAGACATGCCAAACATTTTTCATTATCTTTTTTTTTTTTTTTGAAACAGGGTCTTGCTCTGTTGTCCAAACTGGAGTGCAGTGGTGCAATCATAGCTCATTGCAGCCCCAACTTCCTGGACTCAAGTGATCCTCCCACCTCAACCTATTGAGTAGCTGGGACTACAGGTGCTCACCACCATGCCCAGCTAATTATTGTTGTCATTGTTTATTTCTTACAGAGATGGGGTCTCGCCATGTTGTCCAGGTTGGTCTCGAACTCCTGGGCTCAAGTGATCCTCCTGCTTTAACCTCCTAAAATCCTGGGATTACAGGCATCAGCCACCACACCTGGCCAGCAATCATTTTTCTTACCTAGCACTTCCATTTGCAGGGATGCATGTTTACCTGGCAGTGACAGCCTGGGATGGAAGGACAGCTCATCCTGACGGCCCTCGGTGGTACCTGGAGCACTCAGTTACACTGCAGCGGGAACCTTAGTTGGGAAGAGTGCGAAGACGGCCGAGGAGGTAACGGCACCATGACTGGTCAGCATTACTGGCAGCATCACAGAGCATCTTCCCTCCTCTCTTCCGTCTCATGAAAGAGATGTCTAGGGAGAAAGAAATAAGTTAGACTGTGAGATACCATGGTGTGGGCCCTTGAGGCCAAAGCACCTTTCCTTCCAGCCTAGCTTTGGAGCCTTGCAAGCAGCTTGGGAGGCTGATAAGGATAATGTCATTGCCTTTTTTTTTTAGAGTGAAATACCTAAGGATTAATAACCACACCAGGCTTAGAGCCACCGTGATGCACAGCCCGAAAGCATCCACCATCTGCATTTGCTCCACTGTGTCCACTGCTCCCTGGGTCCTGCAGGACTGTAGTTCCCAGAAACTTACGCGTATCCTAATTCACAGTGCTGGCCAGGCAGAAATCCAGGTCACCTGACTTCTGACCACAAGCTAAGACAGGAAGAAAAAGAGGAAGAAGAGGAAGAGGAAGAAGAGGAAGGAGGAGGAGGAGGAGGAGGGAGAAGGAAGGAGAAGAAAGGAGAAGGGAGGAAAAGAGGAAGGGAGAAGGAGAAGGAGAAGGAGGAAGGAGGAGGAAGAAGGGAGGAGGAGGAAGAAGGAGGAAGGGGAGGAAGAAGGAAGAGGGAGGTGAAGAAAGAGGGAGGAGGAAGAAGAGGGAGGAGGAGGGAGGGGGAAAGAGGAGGAGGAAGGAGGAAGAAGAAGAAGGAGGAAGAAGAGGGAGGAGGAAAGAGAAGGAGGAAGAAGAAGGAGGAGGAAGAGGGAGGAGGGGGAGGAGGAGGAAGAGAGAGGAGGAAGAAGGAGGAGGAAGAGGGAGGAGGAGGAGAAGAAAGAGGGAAGAGGAGGAAAAGGAAGGAGGAGGAAGGAGGAGGAGGAAGAGGGAGGGGGGAGGAGGAGGAAGAGGAGGAAGAGGAGGAAGACGGGGGAGAGGGAGAAGGGGGAGGAGTAGTAGTCTGGAAATCACTGTTCTGCCAAACCCCTCAACTTTACAGATTAGTAAGTGGTTGCTGGAGAGCCTGTGAGGCAGGCCAACTTTCACAACCAGTTTGAGAAGTCCTGTAGCCCAGCGTGCCTGATCTTAGCACAGAGCTCTCTTGACTACACTCTGGGGCCTAATCCTATTTTTAAGACTTTACTTTTTATAGCCTCTCTACACTTAAGTTTTCCAATCTAGTCTGCCTCTAACCTTTCCTATTTAAGGAATTAAAGCCACCATATTGCCGGGAATATTTTTTAAGACTTGTTTAGGCTGGGTGCGGCAGCTCACACTTGTAATCCTAGCACTTTGGGAGGTTGAGGCAGGCAGATCACCTGAGGTCAGGAGTTCATGACCAGCCTGGCCAACACGGTGAAACCCCATCTCTACTAAAAATACAAAAATTAGCCGGGTGTGGTGGCATATGCCTATAATCCCAGGTACTCGGAGGCTGAGGCAGGAGAATCACTCCAGGAGGAAGAGGATGCAGTGAGCCAAGATCGCACCACTGCACTCTGGCCTGGGCAACAGAGTGAGGCTCTGTCTCAAAAAAGAAAAGAAAAATAAAAAGATTTGTTTAATTTTTAGTTGTGACTTTGTCACTGTGTGTTCTCTGCATGTGAAGTAGTCCACAGGGACTGATCAAACCACTCCTGCTTGTTCAAAGAGCTCTGCCACTAAAAAATGATTACCCTGAAACCACCTTTTTAAAAATTATAACAGTGAGAAAATTGTGACAGTGAGAAATCTCACCTAACTGATCCCATCTTGCTTCTAAACTCTAAGCTGCCCTTGTTCATTCCGGAGCATAGGCTGAACTAACTTTGGGAGGAACTTAGTTTATAGTTTAACTTTGAAACAAAGACAATAACAGTCCTTTCCCAAAACAAACCCACTTCTTGCTGGGGACCAGAATGCCTTTGTGAGACTAACAAGCTAGGCACAAGATTCAAAATTATGGTTTAGGAGTCATGCAGCTAGAGGCCACAAGATTCTGCACCTCCCCAGCTGCTCCTAAGGATAACATCACTATTGTAAAATCTAATATTGGTGCTCAAGATTTTTTTCAGACCCTGGGGCATTCTGATGCACCAGCTGGTGCCACCCAGACAGGTAATCTGGCACAACCAGTTCTGTGATCCCACGCAGAAACAGAAGACAGCAAAAACAACCTGCTTCAACTTCCTGTGACTTCATCCTCCCACCTGACCAGTCAGCACTCCCCTGTCCCTGGTCCCCTACACCCCAAATTATCCTTACAAAACCGCATTCTCTGAATTTTCAGGAAGACTGATTTGAGTCATAAAACTCTGGTCTCTCATTTAGCTGGCTCTGCATGAATTAAACTCTTTCCCCATTGCAATTCCCCTGTCTTGATAAATTGGTTCTGTCTGGGCAGCGGGCAAAGAGAACCCTTTGGGCAGTTACAGTCACAACAGGGCTCATTTTATAGCCTGTTTAGTCTTAACACAAAATGGGAGTATTTTCTTTTAAATGTTATCACCTTTCTTCTAATTTTAAAACAGTATGTGTTCATTGAAGAAAATTCGGAAAATCCACACATACAACTACTACTAAAAATTAACCCCATTCAACATTTGGGATATTCCATTAGTCTTTTTTTCAATGTCTTACACCACTCATTTTTAAAATTGAGATTGCATTTTATAATCTTTTGGTATCCTTTCTTTCTACCTTTTTTCATTCAATAGCATATTGTAAACTTTTTCTCATGCCAGTATATACTCAAAGTATGACTTTAGTATCACTAACTGGAGGTATCATGATTGATTGACTGATTGATATATTTCAGACAGGATCTCACCCTGTCACCCAGGCTGGAGTGCACAGCGAGATCACAGCTCACTGCAGCCTCAAACTCCTGGGCTTAAGTGAGCCTCCCAGGTAGCTGGGACTAGAGGCACATGCCACCATGTCAGCTACTTTTTTATATTTTGTGTAGAGATGGGGTTTTGTCATGTTGCCTAGGATGGTCTCAAACTCTTGGACTCAAGTGATCCTCCTGCCTTGGCTTCCCACAGTGCTGGGATTACAGGCGTGAGCCACTGTGCCCAGCTTTCCTTATTTATTTTTAATAATCCCCTTGCCTTGGACATACCATTTGCTTCTGATTTTTCACCACTATTTTTAAAAACAAAGCAGTGTAATGAATTTGTATGGAGGCAAATTTTGTGCACATCTCCAATTATTCCCCTAGGACATATTTCTAAAAGTGGAATTGCTAGACCAAAGGGTATAAACATTCTTCAAGATTTAAATGTGTATTAACAAATTGTCATCCAAAATAACCATGCCAATTATATTAATACCAACATCAACAGTATATAATTTTTTTTCACAGCATATATATGCTTCTTTTTTTACACATCTTCAGTTTCGTAAATTCCCAAATGTGATAGGTGATAAAAGATACCTTGTTTTAATTTGTATTTATCTGATTGTTAATAAGGTTGGACATTATTTTATGTTAACAGTTACTTGTATTTTTCAACGGATTTTTTTAATACTCTTTGTTCATTTCTTTTATTGAATTGCAAGAAATAATTGTAAATATGACACTTGGTCATATATGTTACAAATTATTTTTCCCCAGAAACTGGAGTATTTTATTAAAAACACGAAAGGATGCTGCTTGGAGTTTTCTTAAAAACACTTCCTAATTGATAAAGTCCGACCATCCTCTGCTAATCATTAAGATTTAGAGCTGAAAAAATCATGCAGATACTGCAAACCACCCCCTTGTTTTTCCAGGTGTGGAAATTAACTCAGGACTAGCCCAAGGTTACATACTTAGTAACAAAGGCAGCAGCAGAGCCTGGATTGCCCAGGTCCAAGTTGGCGCTATATCTAGCCCTCCCCTACCCCACCCAACATACACACACAGCAGCTCATTGTCAACAGTCCATCTATGTGTGAAGTTCACACACCCATTCATGAGGCTGTTAGGACTTTGGGAACATTTATTAATGGCTTTTATGTCACCAGAAGCAACCGCACAATCAACTGTATTGTCAGTAATGATCTTTATTAAAAACCTTGAAAGACAGATTCTTTTTATTTATCAAAGGATGGATCTTATTTATCAAATAATGGATGTTTATTTATTAAAGCACCATCTACCCAATACCAAACCCATAACCAAAACAACACAAACACACAGGAATGAGTTGTTTTCAGAAATATTGTCTCTGTTTTCACTTTCTTCTGTGAAACAGTGGCTCATGGCCATCACCATGAACAATAAACACTTCTATTGATGAAGAACACCACACTTTGCCATTATGGGTAAAGATCATTGATGTCAGAGGGGGAAATTCAGGCATGCCCTTTCATCAGAACAAAGAAGAGAAGTGAGCCAGTCCATTCAACAGTGCAGCGCTCTCAGCCAAGTCCTCCAGAAGAGGGTGAGATATGATCTCAGGCTCGAGCCCCTCCCCAGCGCACGAGTGTTGCCATGGAACCCCACTCCCTGCCTCCCTGCCGCTGCCTCTGAGATGATGCTAGAGCCTCACACACTTTCTTCCCCCTGGCTGTCCTCCTGCCTTCCTGCGGTTCTTCTGTCTCCCTCACTGGATCTCTTCTTACACTGCCCTTGTGCCTCAGAGTTCCACCAGGCTCCATTCTTTTTTTTTTTTTTTTTTTTTTGAGACAAGGTCTTGCTCTGTTGCCCAGGCTGGAGTGCAGTGGTGCGATCTCTGCTCACTGCAGCCTCAGCCTCCCGGGTTCAAGCGATTCTCCTGCTTCAGCCTCCCCAGTAGCTGGGACTACAGGTGCCCGCCACCATGCCCAGCTAATTTTTTTGTATTTTTAGTAGAGATGGGGTTCTGCCATGTTGGCCAGGCTGCAGACTCCATTGTTGACCCACTTCCCTTCTTACTCCACAGACTCTCCTTGGGTGGTCTTGTCCAATCCCACCGTTTCAACCATCACCACTTGCTGATGAAATCCAAATGCACAGCTTTAGCTCACACATCTTCCCAGCACGTCAGAGCCATATAACCAACAGCCCTGGGTATCGCCAACTGGGCCTCTCATGGTGGCCCAGCAGCCTCAGTGAGCCAAAACAGAGCTCCAGCCTTCTCTGCTGGTCCACACTTCCTCCAATATGCCTAGCCTTCCAAGACAAAAACACTGGACATTTTACCATAATCTTGTATGTCCCCTGCACCAGTGCCTAGAATCAGCCGTTTCTCCAAGGAGCCCTGGTTCCTTTTAGTTAATAAGTATATTTAGAAGCCAAGATCTGGGTGCAAAATGAGCTCACTGCTAGGAGGCTGTCACTGCTCCAAGGCCCTCTCAGGGGAAGGGCTAAGGAATATATGCATGTAGATACATTTATGTAGAGTCGTACATATACACACCTACAGCTGTATTCCTATATCTTTTTATATCTTTATAAAATATATACATATAATCAGGAATTGACACCAATATCTCCAATTTTGACCTACTACCAATGAATTCATTCGTATTTTCTCCCTCTCCATATTTGTAACTTCCTTCTCTGAGTAACCTAGCTTCCATGGTCATCTGTGCATTTACTCATGTGATCAACCCACCTATGAACAGTTGCCTATGTCTGCCACTGCTCTTCCGCTGCCTCTGCACAGATGGCCTCCTCACTTTGTAAAGACCTTTTACTTCCTGTTGGGCGGATGCTGCCCCTGCCCCCCACCCTGAGACACAGACCTCACCCAGCAGGAGCTCCAGCATGCAGTACCAGTTCCCTGTACCTGCCATGCAGATATCCTCCTGCCCTGCCCAGCACTGACATCCCCTGCCATGCTACCATTGCCACTGCCCTCACCCCGGTTTGGCTGCCCCCATGAGGATGATCCTTGCCTGTTCAGGCTCCAGCACCTCACACAAGCCACCACAATCCAGGCTGACCATGGTAGAAAGTAGGACTTAATCCCCACCACCCACCTGTAAAACTCAAAGAATTGTAGGCAGTATCGCATCTGAATGCAGAAAAGATTTTGGGAAGAGAGGTTTGACACTGATCAAAGTACAACACAGAGGCCACTGACTGTTTTGCCCATGCCTACGGCTGCTTGGCCTGGGAGCTGCACTTTCAGTCCAACTGACCACGACAGGCAAGTCCTACTTCAAACAGCTTAGCTCCACTGGGCCTCAACTGCTTCACATAACTGGCAGTTTAATGTATTTGTGAAAGGCTGGGGTATACGAAATGCTAGTGCCACCATGAGTCTCATGGAAATGCCAAACTGAGAGAATGAATCAATAAGCAGGGAAAACAAGCATGGTGGTTTCCATAGATGTGTAAGGATGTGGGCTTTGCAGAGCCCGTGTCCGGGCAGGTCTACCTGAGATTGCTGGCTGCATTTACCTCTCAATGAAAGTGAGAGGAACAGATGGATGGGGGAGCTGACAGAAAAAGCAAGGAGACTCAGAGTCGGCAGAGAGTTCTAAATGCCATACATTTAAGCTTGCTCAAGTGTTCTCTAGAGACCTCAGAAGCAAACAACCCCTTCCACATTCCCGTTCAGTTGAGTACAGTCCTCCCATGGCCCCAGATTCCCAGCCTAGCACATCACTCTTAGAAGAAAGAAAGAGGGGGCTGGGGAGGAAGGCAGGGAGAAAAAAGGAAAGAGAGAAAAGCCAACAAAACTCAGGTTTGAGGAGTGGGCCATCTGAAACTGCCTGTTGTTCCCAGGCAACTTAAAAGAGAGCGTGACCCTAGGCTGGACTTTCTAGGTGTGCAGATCCAGAGAAAAGGCCAAATTCTTCCCTGTGTGTGTGTGTGTGTGCAGTCACCCGGACAAACAGAAACCCATTTGTGAGATGGAATTTCCATGGCAGGCAAGGGCTCTGAGGGGAATGTACAGGGCAGGAACATCTGTCCTGGTATTAAATGCATCATTGCCATCTTCCCAACGCTAGGGCCATCTGCATGGAGAGGCAGAGACTTCTTACTCCCTTTCTTAACATACTGCAGGATCAATTTAGAGCCCTGGTCTACAAGGGGGGAAGGTGATTTTGTCCCCTAAGGGAGGTTTCGCATGACTGGAGATATTTTTGTTTGTCACGATGGAGAGGAGTGTGCTACTGGTATCCAGCAGGCAGAGGCCAGAGATGCTGCTAAACCTCCTACAATACACAGGGCAGCCCACACAGCAAAGAACTACCCAGCCCAGAAAGCCAGTGGTGCCCAGTCCATAGCATTCTGCCAGAGGTCAGCTTGTGATCACCTTTTTATTGCTGCACCCACAGCAATCTAACAACACGCTATACATTCTCTCATCAAATTCCCTCTAAGTATCATGACTAGGAATGTTGCTAAAATTCTCATACCAAAGATCAAGACTGAGCAGGAGATTCCTTTTAAGATACCTTGTCACCAAAGTGCTGTACATGACCTTCATAAGCAACAGAAGCTAATACTGATGCCAGTGCCCACTAAGGAAAGATGAAGAAAAATCAATGCAGCTTGCCCCAGTGATGCCCAACAGCTGTGAGCCAAGTGATTTCTCCAGAGGAGTCAAATTCAGTAACAACTCTTTCAAAGCTCAACTTCTTTATCATTCATAAGTTTTCATTAAGCAACCTTGAAAATCTCCAAGTCCACCATTCGAACTGTGAATTGATCCTAAGATTCTTTCCCCTGCAACGACTTAAAAAAGAAAACGCTACTCAGAAGTTTCAACCCTGAAGTTGAACAACAATGCCTAGGAACAGTTAACTCAGCAAAGAAGTAAATTTTCTGAAACAAAGGCAGGAGGAGACAGAAATTTTGCCAACACATGCCAACGGCAAACATCTAACACACCAAACAAACAAAAAAGAAAAAAGAAAACCAGCACAGAAAACAGTCACCCAGGAAATAGCTTTTTAAAGAGGGGAAATCTTACTCTGGTTGTCAAGGACAGCTGAACAATAAAAAACTGGGACGCAGACTCGCTGGTGTCATTTGCTCAGGAAGGGTCAGAAGTGGCCACAGGCTGGCTTTCCCTTTGCATCTGGAGCATCAGTGCCCAGCCAGCCTGCAGGGTCTCCGGTCCCAACATCTCGAAGGATGGCTGCAGCCTCTCATCTCAGAAGGAATCAGAGCTGCTCTCCCACTGCTGAAAATATTTGAGAAGTGCCAAGCAGATGGTCCCACGCTTATCAGCAGAAGCTTCCAATGGCATCATTTGGTGACACACTCGAGTGAAAATCTTCACGCCAATCCAGAGCAGGGTGTGAACTGATGATAACGCAAGGCAGTGGACCACCTCAAACCACAAAGTCCAGCCAGGGCTAAAGAGAAAGATGACCTGGAGAAATGCCACATAGAAGGGCAAAACCACATGTGTAGTGGAAAGACAGAACCAGCTCAAATTCTCAGCTCAGCTTCTAATTACTCATGTGACCTCTGCCAAGCTCTCTAAGACTTGGTTTTCTCACCTGTAAAATGGAGCTAATAATATTACCTTGACATGTTGTAATCATGGGATAAGGCTATGTATAGACCCAGAGAGACACGTGGGAGATATATGGCTAGACAGTTAAGGATTTGTTCCCTTCCTACAACCCCGTTTCAGAGACAATCACGCTCAGTGTAGTATATAAGACCCATAGGATGCAGTGAAAAGCAAGCAAGCCAAGGAGCGGGTTCCAGGGGTGGAGGCAGGGGTCTGCACCATTGGCCGTGCCCAGACTGCTTCCCAGCCTGGTCTGGGGACTCCTCCTGGGAGCAGCTGTTTCTGTTAGATGCAGACTCTCACCAGTGCAGTCAGGAACATGAGAGCAAATTCCTTTTCCCCTGATCCCTGTTCTGCACTTTTCCTTTTTTTTTTTTGGTTTGGTTTGGTTTTTTTTCTCTTTTTTTTTAAAACCAAAAATGGTCAATATGTTACCCATTTTTCAAAGAACCCAACGTGAAGCACCAAAGGCTGAGCAGGAAAATTCTGGATCTCTTGGATCTCAGGTAGCCAAGTCTGAGATCCCAAGCCTGAAGACCTATCCCTCACTCATGGTAGCATTTCTCTTATTTAAAGGGATTCCTTCATAGATACTGTGCTAAACTATTAAGGGACCCTGGGGACTGATTATATCAAGAAAAGGCAATTTCAGACTCTGTGGGAAAGCAGACATAGGCACCCACAGATGAAGTTTCCCTCTGACTGTTTTTGTGAGCAGTAAGATCACAGTCCCAGGGCAGAGCCAAACTACTCTTGTGGGAAGCCTGACCAGCAGCTCAAATCCTCCCAGAGGGAAGAAGAAAGGGGAGAGGAGAAAGCTTCCCCTGGAGCCGGCAGACATCTACTAGGTAGGCAGTGCTGAGCCCCAAATCAATAGAACAGGTGATTTGCTGCTCTATTGATTTCAGCAAATCAATAGACCAGCAATCCCTGAAGTTGGAAAGGTGTTCTCATTACCTGGTTCTGATGTTCCAAGGAAGGAGAAGGTCAGCCTCCTGGAGAACTTTAGTTTCCCAGAGGATGGTCAGAAACTAAAAGGAAATAGGCACCAGCTAAAGCAAACTGCAAGGCAGAAAAGAAGGAGCACCTGGCAGGAAAGGATCAGACCCGCAGAAGAAAACACAATTAGGAGAGAAAGAACAGGCTGCCCAGGAAGGTTCCAATCCCAGCAGGGGAGGAAGAGACCCTAAAGGAAATGCGGGATGAAGGAGATGGGATGGGGCAGAGCGATCCTCTCTGCTCCACATTCACTGCTTCTCAGAGCAGGGGCTGTCCAGATGTTATGAACATTTCACCCTGTCCTTACAGGTGCTACGAAACCCTGCACAGTGACCAACTAGAAGGAGGACGCCAACGTCATTATGTAAGTCAACAGAACTGAGGGCCTCACCAAGTTGCTTTTTCCAGCACCTAACAGAACAGAAGTCTGTCCACAAGGGCAGAGGACAACAAGCTGCCCAATGTGGAAGTTGATAATGGTCACAAGGTGAATGAAGAGCAAGCCACCATGAAGCTGGGGTGGCCCGATGGCTTCTAGGTAGGGAGAAAGTCTCCAAAGGGGCTGGTGGCTGGCTGGGGGAGCCTGAAAGACATGGCTGTCTTTGCCCCCAGCTTGAGTGGGTGGCGGAAGGCCCCAATTGTTTTGTGACTAATTGGCACCACTAACAAAGCAGGAACTATCACAGATGGAGAGGGAGTCGCATTTGTGGTAGATAATGATTTATCCTTACAGAAAATACAGCAACTCACAGTAAAAATAAAACTGCTTGCATTTAAGCCACAAATAGGTTGGCTATTTCTGTGCTTGGTTTGTCTTTGTGAGTAATCATTCTCTTCTTGAGAGGTGGGCAGAGTTTGCGGGGAAGGAGGTGTATTAAGAGCGGGTAACAAAGCAACTGAACCTGGGAAAGAGGAGGGTCTGGAGCTCCAACTTCCGGCGGAAGTTCTAGCAGCCACCTCCAAGTCAAACCTTCCAAAGTTCCCCAGAGAAACAACATCCCTCTTTCTCCCATCAAACAACAGAGAACCATAATGAAGAGGGCCTGGCGAAGGGCCTTATGGGAGCAGGGAACAAGGAAACATATCTACCCACAGCCACGCAGTGGACCCATAAAAGTGGCAGTACGCACAGTGGCAGGTCCCTAAGTAGCAGAGCCTCTAAGTAGGATACAATGGAAGAATCCCTAAGTAGACCATAAGAGATAGAGAGTCCTTTGGCACACCAGTTAAGTGGCAGAATTCCTTTCTTCCATCAGTGTTTTACCCTAAAGCCCCAAAGTGTCATGGGGTCTTCACTCAGCACTAAACCCAGGGAAGTCTAAAGAATTCAAGTCACATCCTAAGATGTGTTCCTCATCTGGAAGGAACTCTTCTATGTCCTCCATGCCAAGCCTGTATTCTGGGGGGATGACCATTAAGTGCCTCACAAAAGCCCAGCACTCCCCTCCGTGTTAGAAAGATGAAAAGTCAGGGGGGCGAGGGGCTGGGCTGCAGGGACGGAGGGAACGGTCAGTTGCTTGACTACTCACTTTCACAGAAGACGGCTCCAGAGGAAGAAGTGGAAACAAACGGAAGGACCACAGAATGTCAGGCAACTGGCTTAGGACACATGGTCTCGGTTCACCATTCAGAAGCAGAACAACTTCAGGTATGCTAGAAATTTAGACTTGCAAAGTTGACCGGAGTGATGAGTGATTCTTTATCCCATCCATTTGATTGACAGAGTCTCAGAGCGGGACTGGTCTGCCCTCTGCCCTCTGGAGCTGCAAAAGAGGCTTCAGATCTCACTGGCCAGATAAAAGCCCAAGATAAAACCCTGAGAACAGAACCCTCCCAGGCTGATCCGATCCCCATCAGCCTCAGGGAATCTTCTCCAGGCTTCTGCTAGCCAACTCTGCTGTGGAATTGGTTGGGTCTGTCCCCAGTAATAATCTTTAGACTCAGCATACATTTCTTAAACATCAGATCTGAAAGAGAAATGACATCTTCCCCACCATGTGCTTGGTTTCTTCCAACTAGTCAGGTCCACGCTGGGGGCACAGTGAGAACGCTACAAAGGGCAGAAACTATATAGGTTTGAAAACAGGGAAGCAAACCCACTGGATGCAGTGCAAGTAGCCTTCCGAAAGGAAGGGCCCAATCAGAGCACGGCTGCAGATAGGAATTCATCATGCGGGAGGCTTTGCTTCCAGCTCCCAGAGCCCCCCAACCTCCCCTCAGTCATACGAATCTGCCCAGAAGGAGACTTCTCATCTGGCACAAGTGACTGCGGAGCAGTGAGGAGGATGTGAAGTGACTCAGAAGGAGGCGAGCATCCCTAATCCAGGACAGCCCTTCCACTGAGGAGCCGGGGGAGGCTCAGCGAGCTGCTCCCTCCTGCAGGAGAGCCTGGGCTGCTGCTGCCGCCCCAGAGACCATCAGAGGACAAACTAGACCTCACTAGCTCCAAAAGGAGAACTCCCAACTAATATAGCTCATAGGAAGAAGCAAATAAATAAATGCCCTTCTGAGTCCTCCAGAATCACCCAATATCATGTCTACAGGGCTGGCTAAAGCTTGCAGTAGGAGAAAATAATTAGAATATAAACCAAGCATGGTGTGAGGCAGCCTGGGCCAACATAGTAAAGATAGGGAGGGGATGGGGTGGCACCGGGTGCCAGGGCAGGGTGAGGAAGGAGAGAAAAGGAGAAGAGCGCACTCCCCCGGGGGGATCGGGGTCTGCCTGAAGACACTCACGCGCTCTGATGGCTTGGGAAAATACCCTTACCCCGACTAATTTTCCTCCCTTCTTCTCCCCTCTTTCCCTGGGAATCTTTGTAAAAAGGGTCCCTGAGGAAAACCAGTGTGAGAGCCCTTTGCCCAGGACAGATGATCTTGCTCACAGGGACATCCCTAGAGAAAGTTTGCATCAAGTTACAGCTGAAAATATACGAGCACTTCACGATGACTCGCTCTATCCGATCTGAGAGCTCACCTGCGCTTCAGGTGCGTATATTCCCGTCTGTCTCTCCTCCAGTTGAGCACCATCTGGACTCATAGAGCTATAGAGGAAGTCCTCAGAATTCCTTTGGTTCTTTACTCCTGGGAGTCACAAGGACATTTCTTAAGTGCTTAATATTATCCCCATTTTACAGATGAGGAAAGTGAAGCTTGCAGGATTTAAGTAACTTGCCCTAACTCCCCTGTCAGAGCAAGAAGAGAGTGACTCCAGAGTGTACAATCCCCACCGATGCCTAGGACGTAAAGGCTGTAAACTATAAACTCATCTCCATTCTCCTCTTTTTTTTTTTTCTCCTCTTCTTTTTTAAATCTCATTTTTCTCTTTATTTTCTAAATCCAGAACACCATACCAGAAAGTTTTTTCTTGAAACAAGTTTGGAAATGATTGCGGTGTGGGAGATGTTCAGAAGCGTGTGCTCATACTTGGTAAATTCACAGCAAGTCACTGCATGCCAGTCATAGCACTCCCAGCTCAGTATGAGAATAAACGACGGGCAATGCACACCCATAGGTATCTTATGGTATCTCTGATGTGGGAGGTAGGCTAGATGTCTGAAGCCTTATAGCTTATTAAAGGAGGATTTCAAGTTAAAGTATTAGACTCCACTTGACTTCAAGATTTATTACAAAGCTACAGTAATTAAGACAGCGTAGGCAGGGTGCAGTGGCTCATGCCTATAATCCCAGCATTTTGGGAGGCTGAGGTAGGCTGGTGTTGACAAAAGAATAGGCAAATAGATTAATGAAATAGAATAATGAGTACAGTTATGACACACACATATGGCAAGATGACTTTCAAAAAGGGTGGGAAAACAGTTCGGTGAGGAAAGCCAAGTCTTTATAGAGCAGATGAGTATTCACTGCGAAACAAGTGAACCTCAGCTGCTGCCTCACACTGCACACAAAAGTGACGCTGAGAGGGGTCACAGGTGTGAGTATAAAAGCTAAATCACAAAGCTTCCAGAGTGAGCAAGAGAATATCTTCCTGATACCGAGATAGACAAAGATTTCTTAGGATACAAAAAGCACTAACTATAAAAAAAATGATAAAATAGGCTTTATTAAAATTAAAAATGCCTGTTCATCAAAGACACATAATTTCTAGGCAAGCCACAATCCAAGAAAATTCTTGCAAAATATATCAGACAAAGGACTTATATCCAGAATACATAAAAACTTCCTACAACTTGAAAAAGACAATACTGTTTTGTCTGAAATGGACAAAAGTCTTAAACAAATACAAGTGAAGATACACAAATGGCCAAGAAGCTCGTGAAAAAGTATTCAGTATCATTAATCATCAGAGGAAGGTAAATTAAAACTGTAATGAGATACCATTTCATACCCACTAAAATGTGAGTACAAAGGTTGTTCACACCAAATGTTTGTGAAGATGTAGAATGATTAGAACTCTAATATAGCTAATAATAGGAGTATAATACTCTGATAATAGGAGTATAAATAGCACAGCCATTCTGGGAAATTGTGTTAGTTTCCTAAATATTAAACACACATCTACCCTATGACCCAGAAATTTCACTCTTAGGTATTTATCCATCAGAAATTAAAGCCTATAGTCACAAAAAACCTTGTGTAAGAATGCTCACGGCCACTGGGCGCAGTGGCTCACGCCTGTAATCCTAGCATTTTGGGAAGCCGAGGTGGGCAGATCACCTGAGGTCAGGAGTTAGAGACCAGCCTGACCAACATGGAGAAACCCTGTCTCTACTAAAAATACGAAATTAGCTGGACATGGTAGTGCATGCCTGTAATCCCAGTTACTCGGGAGGCTGAGGCAAGAGAATCGCTTGAACCCGGGAGGCAGAGGTTGCAGTGAGCCGAGATTGCACCATTGCACTCCAGCATAGGCAACAAGAGCAAAACTCCATCTCAAAAAAAAAAAAAAAAAAAAAAAAAAACCCCAAAAAACAAAAAAAGAATGCTCATGGCCATTTTATTTGCAAAAATAAAAATTAAGGCTGGGCACAGGGGCTCGCACCCATAATTTCAGCATTGTTAGTGGTCAAAGGGGGTGGATCACCTGAAGTCAGGAGTTGAAGACTAGCCTGGCCAAAATGGCAAAACCCCATCTCTACTAAAAATACAACAGTTAGCCAGTCATGGTGGTATGGACCTGTAATCCCAGCTACTCGGGAAGCTAAGACATGAGAATTGCTTGAACCGGGGAGGGAAAGGTTGCAGTGAGCTGAGACCGCACCACTGCACTCCAGCCTGGGCGACAGAGCAAGACTACGTATAAAAAAATAATAATAAAATTAAATTCAAAATAAATAAATAAAAATAAAAATTAGACACAGCCCAGAAGTTCATCAACTGGAAGCTGGATCAACAAAATTGAAGATCATTCATACATAGAACAATGGAATGTTATTTGCCAACAGAAGGGAGCAACCCACAGATACGAATGCTTACAACAACATGGGTAAGTCTCAGAAGCATGAGGCTGAGTGACAGGAGCCAGACACGGAACACTACGTATATACTATCTGAATCCATATGCGTATATGAAGTTCTGGAAGAGGCAAACTTGTCTATGGTGATGGAAATCTGATCATTTTTTACTAGAAGTGGCAGATTGACCAGGAAGAGGCACCAGGGAAATTTCTGAGGTGAAGATAACATTCTATATCTTGAAGGTATGGCCAAGGTAGACATACGCATTTATCAAAACTCACCAAACTCAATAACTAAGATTTGTGCATTTCACGATATGTCAATTTTATACCTCAATAAAAGTATTTCTTAATTTAAAAAAGTATTGTAGCTGAGCTTAGTCACTGAAATCTTCACACTTTTTTTCCCTTAGTGGCTAAGGAAAGTGATCTGTTACAAAACTACAAAATATGCATGGACACACTCATACAGGAGCATACACTTATATAATGTCAAACTGAAATGCCTTATTTGCAAACTATAAGAATTCTGAATTTATTTTTTCAATAATGTCAAATTACATGCTAAAGTTACATGTTGTTTTGTGGCCCCCATTTCTTCTTCACAACTGCCTCACACCAAAATTATTACTAAAGCAGCCTACATTGTCTGCTGCAAGCCTTTTGGGAAGTAAGGATAGGTTTAAACATGAATTACAAATAAAGGGTTTTGATACCAGCCTAAAGCATCAGAGCATTATGGTACTTTTTCGTTTTGTTTTATATGGAGTCTTGCTCTGTTGTCCAGACTGGAGAGCAGTGGCATGACCTCAGCTCACCGCAACCTCTGCCTCCCAGGTTCAAGCGATTCTCCTGCATGATCCTCAGCCTCCTGAGTAGCTGGGACTGCAGACATGCACCACTGTACCCGACTAATTCTTGTATTTTTAGTAGAGACAAGGTTTCACCATGTTGGCCAGGCTGGTCTCAAACTCCTGGCTTCGGGTGATCTGCCCACCTCAGCCTTCCAAAGTGCTGGGATTACAGGCGTGAGCCACCGCACCCAGCCACATTACAGTAGTTTAAACCAACTAGACTCATCACGCTTTCCAAAACTCGTCCTGGATTCTGCTGGCCACTTTATATTTATTACCAGTAAGGAGTGGCTCAAGATCCAGGTTAATAGGGATGAACATGCTTAATACATAGAAAGCCCATGTAAATTGTTAAGAAAAAAAAACAGTAAGACTCCAAATAGGAAAATGGGCAAACAAAGCATATGGAAAATATCCAACCTCATTTTTAGCCAAAGAAATGCACATTTAAATATATATATATATATATATATATATATATATATATATATATATTCCCTTTTCACCCATTGGGTTGACAAACACTTAAAAATTAAAATACTCAGTGCTGGTAAGGGTGCTAAGAGGCAGACATCCATACATGTTGCTACTACATATACCACTAACACCAGCTGGTAAGCAAGGTGGTAGAATTCCTGGGGCCTTCCTGGATCATAGTCAGGTAGCCATTTATACAAACATGAGCACTGGGAGGGTGATGTGATTTTTAAAATAAGTGAAACGTTTTCTTGTCCTCTGAATCGGCACCTAATCTGCTACACAGACACTTTGCCTTCTAGATTCCTTACCTAGAATATAATCATGTGCTCTTTCTTACCCAAACATCTTGAAAAAAAAAATCCAGTTGTGAGAAAGAATATTTTTGGAGTATTGCCTTGGGTCATGGAAACTGCCCATTCCTCTAGCTGTTCTAAATATTACCCCGAGTTCAGCCCTGCATACTTGGCCCTTCATGGAACTGTACTGACTCAATTATCCTTTGGAGATACTCATCAGCTAGCATTTCAGGACTCTAGAAAACAGAAACACAAAAAGATCAAAACTGTGTTCATAAAGGCTGGCTAACACTCTTCCCACCATACCTACAAAGTTTCCTTTTTGAGATTTCTACATCTGGAGTAGCTGAGTTTCTTCTGAACAGCAGCCAATCTGTTTGTATTGATAGAAAACTGTAAATTGGATAGGTGAAACATTTGTTTCTCTTTCCCTGCTAAGAAGCCTGAAGATATATATTTGACCTGTCTTGTGGCCACCTGAAAGAAAAATATTCGAAATTATTTAGTCAGAGGTAAAATCTGGGCATCATAAATTTGTATTATCCTTTTTCTGCCAGTAACTATAAATTTTGGCAATGCTTTTTCACCTATAATATTCTTAAGGATACTGACAAAAAAGTCACCCCCAAATGATAATAACTTGTATATTGGGAATACTACAAATAGCTAACAAAATAGAAGTGACTCTGAATCCCTGAAGAAAGGAGGGAGCCCTCTAAACTCTCAATAGCATTTGCTAAATTCTATTAGAGTTACTTTATTATTCATTAAAATTAGCTCTTTGTGGCAAGAGTCATGCCTAACTCATTTAGTACTGGCTGAGCCTAACAATAACTTGAATAAATAAATTATGTTTAGAATACCACAATTTTAAATACCGGTTTATCATTATTTCTAGAATGTTAATCTAATTCCTTCAGTTAGACTGTATGTAAGTCATTTGGGAAATGAACTAAATCAATTCTTCCTTGTGTGCCCGAGAACACAGTAGGGGCTGAACACTGTTTTGCCTTCTTGTTGTTTGAAGACAGGGTCTTACTCTGTCATCTGTTATTCTTATGCTGGAGGACAGTGGCATGAACACAGCTCACCACAGCCTTGACTTCCTGGGCTCAAGTGATCCTCCCACCTCAGCCTCCCGAGTAGCTGGGACTACAAGCATGCCACCATGCCTGGCTAATATAAATATATATATATTTAGAGATGGAGTCTCACTATGTTGCCCAGGCTGGTCTCAAGCAATCTTCCTACCTCAGCCTTCCAAAGTGCTGGGATTACACGTGTGAGCCACCATGCCTGGCCACTGCTAAATGGTTTTACAAATATCTGTAACTGTCAGTAAACTGACTAGAGCCCTGAGCTGCTATTTTACTGAACCAATCTGTCTTTGTTGGTCATAACTAGCATTCAGCAAACCTTTTGCCTGAATATAGCATGGTATAATACTAACAACTTACATATGTTTAGGGTATGCTTGGGACATCTTTGTCATTACTGCTTGCTATATTTTAGAGGGTAAGGATCTGTTAACTTTTTTTATAAAGCCAGGATACCTTACCACGGTATTCTGTGCATCATAAAATGTACTTACTAAATGATTTTGATGGCAGATTACAAAGATAAAAATGTATCCAACCAGCCTTGCTTCATTTATCTGAAAACAGCCTGCATATCACCCAAATTCCACACCATCTGCTGGGTTCATTGTTGGTAAGTCAGTGCCCATACATTGCTCTAATGAGGTGCACTCAGCATCTGCAATGAGGAAAATCATAGCTTAATGGTTTCTGGCAACTGTTGGCTACTTAACAGTAGCTATTCAGCTACCCGATGTTTGTTTTCTTTTTTTTAATTTTACTTTAGGTGCATACTATATCTGGCATTTCTCCCCATGTTATCCTTCCCCATACCCAATGTTTAATAATAAAAATTATAGGAGCTGGGTGCAGGGGCTTATGCCTGTAGTCCAAGGACTCAGGAGGCTGAGGTGGGAGGATCACTTAAGCCCAGGATGTCAAGGTTGCAGTGAGCCGCGATTGTACCACTGCACTCCAACCCAAGTGACAGAGAGATGCTGTCTCTAAAACAAAAAAATAAAATTATAGTAGACAAAAACAAAAACGTGCCCAGCCCACACAACATGGCAAAATAAATAAAATAGATCTTCTTATTTTGTCCCAACTTTAAGCATCGTTCAGGGGAAACAGGAGAAAACAGTCACCTTCCCATGGCTCAGTCTCACCCACACAGTGTGCGGCTCTCTGCACAGAAGACCTGTTCCTTCCATGCTCCTATTTCTTCATTTCTGCAAACCTACCACCAGGAAAGGGAACAAGAGGACCAGCGTGGGGCAAGCTCACCATGCTCGTGTTCTTGTGAGAATGTACTGGAGAAGGAGCCTGTACCATTGGCCAAAATGAGATTAAGGGATTTTCAGTTTCTCCCCGTGCTCTGCTGACAAGGAAAATTAATGGTTGACTATGGGCATCTGGTAGCCACTTCAGGCCACTAACCCTGAGCCAGAAGACACCAGCCCTCATAGGGCCTGATATGGTCTGAATCCATGTCCCTGCCCTAATCTCCTGGGAAATTGTAATCCCCAGTGTTGGAAGTGGGGCCTGGTGGCAGGTGGCTGGATCATGGGGGGGCGGTTCTCATGGTTTAATACCACCTCCTTGGTGCTGTCATCACAACAGTGAGTGCTTGTGAGATCCCCGTTGTTTAAAGGTGTGCAGCCCCTCCCCCACCACTCTCTTCCTCCTGCTCTGGCCATGTGAGACACCTGCTCCCCCTTTGCCTTCTGCCATGACTGTAGGCTTCCTAAGGCCTCCCCAGAAGCTAATGCTGCCATGCTTCCTCGACAGCCTGCAGAACCATGAGCCAATCAAAGCTCTTTTCTTGCAAATTACCCATTCTCAGACATTTCTTTAGAGCAGTGTGAGAACAGACTAATACATGGCCTCCTTCCATAGTGAAGTGGAAGTGAGGGTTGGGTTCCTAAGTGCTGACAGGAAACGGGGAAAGCAGAAGACTCCCATGCACAGGGCAAAAAACGAGTGACCCCTGGGAAGTACACCTCCCCCATCAGGGAATCTCTGGAATCCCTGGGGAGAGGTCGGGGTCAGAGGACACAGACCTGTGGATATAGGTGAAGCCACGCTAACTCAGGTTCATAGCACAATTCATCTAAGTCACATTCAAATCCCTTAAATAGTTCTGATACCCTGAGACTGTAAAAGGCATCAGCTGAGCTGAATATTCTAGAAAGCTCTAGAGTAGGAAAGTTCTAAGATTGGAAGCCTTTCCCAAGCAATTACACAGGTATAAATCCCTCAACGCTGTGTGCTCCTGCCCTGGGCCCGCAGTCTTGACAGGATACCATGCCAGCACACTCACTGCTTCCTGGGGGAGGTGGGCCCTCCCTGGGACCTGCTTCACCAGGGGTTTTCTCTTCATTAGCACAACAAAGAGCCTTGGAGCCAGAAGGAGCACTGCCTGCCTTTACCAGGAGGTGGAGCTTTAAGCACCACACTCAGGAAATGAACTTGCTCATTCTGGTCATATCCCAAGCTGCAGCAAGGTGGTACATTCCCCACGTCCGCCTCCAACAGGACCTTCACACCTTGAGTGACTGTGGAGGAGGCAAGAGCTCAGCCACACTTGCACAGTGATTCTTGGTGGAGCTGGAGGGAGATCAGCCCACCTAACACCACGTGTTTTATTGTGTGTCCAGACTGCTATCCACTTCACCGCTGTTGACCTTGAGCAAGTTACTTAACTTCCCAAAGCCTCAGCTTCTTTGTCTGTAAAATGGGGACAATGACGTATCCACCTAATAAAGGCTGTTGGGATAATTAAATGGGATGATGCAAGAAAGCCTCCCACTAAGTGCTGGTAAAGCTTAGCTGTCTTTGTGCTGCTGTTTCTATAGCTATCATGGGACATAACAGTGTGGCCTGTAAGATATGTCATTTGAAATTCTATCTAAATCTTTGATAAGTCGGTTAGTTGTTTTCATAATACAAACTTTAAAGAGTAGGACTCGGTAAAGTCACCTTGGTGGCATGGGATGGAGAAAGTGGAGGGTGACACACTGTAGTGGTGTGGTGGCCAGGGTGCAGTGTGCTGTTCTCCCAGAATACCTAGGGCTGTGGCAACAGAGCCCCATACCCTGGGTGGCTTAAATGGCAGAAGTGTATTCTCTCACTGTTCTGGAGGCTGGAAGTCCCAAATCCAGGTGTCACCAAGGCCTTGGTCATTCTGAGACTAGGTGGAACCTTTCCTTGTCTCTTCCCAGCTTCTGGGGTGGCTGCCCATCCTTGGTACTCTATGGCTTGCACAATCTCCACTTCTGTGGCCATATCTTTGCCATCACATGACCGTCAGCTTATAAGGACATCGATCATATTGGACACATTCAATATGAGTTCATTCTACTCCAATATGATGTCATCTTAACTAATTACACCTGCAGCGACTTCCAAATAAAGTCACATTCTGAGGTACTGGGGGTTGCGACTTCAGTGTATCTTTTGGGGAGACAGAGTTCAGCCTGTGTAGCATGTGCTTTACAAAGTGGAATTGTATTGCCCTGCTGCACACGGGGATGGCATCAGAACATGTTCTCAAGACCCTGCTCAGGCAGCTCTGGGGAGTGAGCTGCAGGCAACAGGGGGTGTCCCATGAGCCCTGAGTGGTCTCCCTGACCACCAGTACCCTTCCAGACCCCAAACCAGCCCTCTGCTGGCTTGTACCCAGGGCAACCAGGAGCATTCCAACATTATTGAGAAATCGCCCATGTATGCTGAGGGATGATGACGAAGGGGAAGAAATGATTTGTAAAGAATGAAAAGAAACAGTTCCCTGTTGTCATCCTTTTAAAAATGTCTGTTTCTATTATCTTGAGTAAGGTAATGGTTATATAGATATACACTTATATCAGCAGTCATTGACCTGTACACTTAAAATTTGTTAATATTTCTGCATAAAAATTTTATAACCATAAAATGAATTTTTAAAAAGCAAACAAAACATCCAGAAAAGAGTAAGAGAGTGGAAAACTTAGGCATAACATTGTTAGTCACTGGGTGTTTTTAGTGGATGACTTTGCTAGAACAAAACCATGAAATCGGTATATAAATGGAGGGTGGGAGGGGGTGAGCACTGAAAAATTACCTATGGGGTACAAGGTTCACTGATTGGGTGACAGGTTTACTACAAGCCCAAACCTCACCATTATGCAATATATCTATGTAATCGACCTGCACATGTATCCCCTGAATCTAAAATTTTTAAAAATTAATAATTTTAAAAGCATATATATTGAATAATCACAGAGCTGCTCTGTTTCGTGCCCCTCCAGCAGAGATCAGGATTTTCCCTGCATGCCTCATTAGTCCAAAGAATGTAAATTTCCTGTTGTGTTCTACAGGATCATGCAGTAGAGGGTTGTTCACTCCACAAGGTGGGTGGTAGAGCTGGGTGGAGTCTGCGGCACAGAGGAGCACCTCAGTGCACTGCGGACAACAAGCTGATCTTAGGGACAATCAGTAGCATGAGGGACGGCTTGAGGCTGAGTCTTGCTGGGCAGCCTCCGATTCTTTGAAGGGTGGAAGGCCGACTGGAGTACATGCCCCACTCAGCTCCCATCCACACAGTCTTCTTCTCCTAGCCTGTGGTTATTTATCGAGTCACTGTCAGTGGAAAAAATTGCTCTGAAAATATGCGCCTGATCTTTCCATTCTGGGTGAATTGCAGCCTCATTTTCCCCTGTGACTGAAGTGGATGATTATATTGAGCAATGCGGCTGGGGCAGTGGGGGAGCCTTCGGGGTCCGTCGAGGAGAAGATGGAATAACTTGGAAAATCTTTGTTCTCTCACAAAGACTTTCTTCTTTCCAGGTTTCCCTCGACTAGAGAGGCACTGGGACTCTGTCCTCAATCTGTTCCTCCAGAATGGTTTGTTCCCCACCCCCCCCCTTATCAGTCAGCAATGGGCCATGTGTGTGAGACACCATCCACTTGTCTCCCCAGTGACACACAGCAAAGCCACAGAGCAGAATGGATTTCTTGCTTTGCCCAACATGGAGTTGCTTCTCCTGCCCCCGAGCCTGCTCCTGTGCTGAAGGCCTCAGCCCTGCCACTCAGCTGCACATCCTCTGATGCAAGGTTGGACCCACCCAGCCGAGCTTTCTCCTCCAAGACAGGCCACTGCCCTATCCCCAACTTAGACCCTCCAGGGGGGTGTTTTAGTCCATTTTGTGTTGCTATAAAGTTTAGCTCATGATTTTGCAGGGTGAGAAGTTCAAGGGCATGGCCCTAACTTCCGGGAGAGCTTTCACACTGCATCATAACATGGTGGAGAATATCAAAGGGGAAGTGGACACATTTGAAGAGGAGAAAGTCCCAGGGGAATCCTGGCTCTCTGAACAACCCTCTCTCAAAGGAAGTCATCTATTCCCAAGAGAACTCATCTAGTCTCCCCAGGGCGAGTACTCACTGATTTCCTTGAGAATAGCACCAACCTATGCATGAGGGATCTGTATCGAAAACCCAAACACCTTTCACGAGGCCCCACCACCCAACACTGCCACATCAGAGATCAAACTTCAACATGAGTTTTGGTGGAAACAAACAAACCACATCCAATCCACAGCAGAGGGGTGGTGACCCTGACCTTCCTGGAGAACTGGCGGGTCCTTCTGTCTGGCCAACCCTGTGTACACAGGGACGGCTCACCAGTGGGCAGACGTGTCCTGTGGGTTACACTATTTGTCTTATTTCATCCTCCTCCCTTACTTTATGCCTGGGTGTGTTCATGTGCTGGGGTCATCAGAACAAAGCGCCACAGACTGAGAGGTTGAAATAGCAGAAATGTATTTTCTGACAATCCCAGAGGCTGGAAGTCCAAGATTGAGGTGCTGGCAGAGCGGCCTTTCTCCTTGGCTTGCAGGTGGCCATTTTCTCCCTGTACCGTCGCCTGATCCTTTGTGTATGACTCTGTCCTAATTTCCTCTTCTCATAAGGGCCCTCAGCCATACTGGACTAGGGCCCACCCTAATCACCTCATTTTCACTTCCTCACCTCTTTCAAGGCCCTGTCTCCAAATACAGTCACATTCAGAGGTACCAGGTGTTAGGGCTTCAGCATAGGAACTGGGGTGCAGTCAGATGCTGCTCAGCCATAACAGCGTGTAAGGTCCTAAACAGTCGTAGCACAAGACACAGAGAGGCTTCAGCAGTTGGCCGTTTGCTCCTGTCCTGCAGCCCCTGGTTCCCAGCAACACTCTATCTGCCGAAAGCTCCTGCACCCTCACCCTGGCAGCTGGCCACTGCTTGATCCAGTCTGAGTTGTTCCAAGATGTGTTGGTGGCTGCTTGTTACAGTTCCTGTGTTTTGTTCCTGAAATTAGTTGCACACTGAATTAGTCTCCAATGTCTCGACTCCTTCCAGAGGCAGATGGGCAGCCTAGGTCTGCTCCCAAGTTCCCCTGCATTAGACAGAAGTCTTCTGGCCTCACTCCTAGAGACATTATGGACATCCTGATACCCAGCATCTTTACACAGTTCAATCACATCTCTCCTGCTGAGGCCTCCAGTTGAGGGAGTGACTGGTAGACCGTTCTGGATTTCTGTCCTTCCCCAAGCTGAGGTACATCCCGTATATATTACCTGACATGGGACAGTTCTAGCAGGGAGCCACACGCTAAAGTGCTGGAATTCCAGAGGTGGGCTGTGCCTTCTGTTCCGGGGTAGACTCCACTTGTGTGCTGAGGGTGGTCTGGCGGGCACACCAGTGTGCTCCCAAGGCTCACGCTCTTAAGGTCCAAGGACATGCTGTCAAGGGACATTAACACCCATGACTTGCTGCTTTTGAAGAGTCCATTGCTAAGCTGTCCGTGAGATCAAGCACCTTCATCTTGATACAGCAGGCCCAAGGCTCTCAAATAGAATTGCCATATTCTGCCAACTGGGACCCAAAATGTGCCCTCCCCAAAAGTCCATTGTTCAATGGAATTATTGTTTAATCCCTTTAGAACCAGTGAACATGTCTCAAGAGGAAAGATCCATTTGCCCCTAGTCTGGGAGATGACTTTGAAATACTCAGGACAACACCTCGTTTTATTCTATTTCCACAGTAAAAGCATGAGGCCCTTGGGAACGAAAGATTTGTTCTTTCTGTTCATAACTCACTCAGCTCAGGGCCACCCTACTGCTCCTTTCTCCATTCCCTCCCTCGACTGAAGTGGCGTAGAACTGCCTGCCTGGTGCCACAGTCTGCCACTTTGGAGAGTGGGGGCTGTGAATCTTTAGCCAGACCTTCACCAGGAATATCTCCTGACCTCCTTGAGTCCAAACTTTCTCAAGCCCTTCCTGGGGAAGACTTTCTGTGACCCGTGTATGGGATCTGCAGGAATGGACATCCACATCTTTGCTGCTGCAGCTTCATCCATGATGAACCCTGGGATCATGGTTACAGACACCCACCTGGGACCTCAGCACCTGTGTTGGCTTCAGTGAGGGGTTACCTGAAGATAACATTGTTAGACCTTACCACAAAGATGACTCCATGCCTGAAGCCAGTTTATAAGGGGCAATCTGAGGGCTAGGAAATCTAATTTGATGTGGGCTTCAAGCCTCACTTTCAGACTCTGACACACAAAACTTTTTCTGTGGAGGATTTCTATTTCTCTCTCTCATAACTGATTTTTTAAATTTTTTGAGACAGGTCTCATTCTGTTGCCCAGGCTGGAGTACAGCGGCACCATCTCCACTCACTACAGGTTTGACCTCCCAGACTCAAGTGACCTCCCACCTCAGCCTTCCGAGTACCTGGGACTACAGGTGCACAACACCATGCCAGGCTAAATTTTTGTACTTTTTATAGAGACAGTATTTCACCATGTTGCTCAGGCTGGTCTCGAACTCCTAGGCTCAAGCAATCCACCCACCTTGGCCTCCCAAAGTGCTAGGACTACAGGCATGAGCCACCATGCCCAGCCTGTAATTGGTTTTACTGTGGTAAAATATACATGAAATTTACCAGTTCATGCAAACTTCAATGTACAGTTCAGTGGCATTAAGTATGTTGTGCAGCCATTATCACCATCCACCTCCACAACTTCTCATCCTCCCAAACTGAAACTCTGGACCCATTAAACAACATCTCCCTATTCCTCCCTTCACCCAGCCCCTGGCACCCACCATCCTACATTCTCTTTAAGAATCTGACCACTCTAGGGACCTCATGTAAATGAAATCACACAGTATTTGTCCTTTTGGATCTGGCTTATTTTACTTAGCATGATTGATCATGGTTTATCCATGACATCAATATTTATTCATTTTATAGCATGTGTCAGAATTTCCCTCCTTTTTAAAGTTGAATAATATTCTGCTACATTCTTAAACCACATTTTGTTATCCATTCATGTGTAGCTGGGTACTCAGGTTGCTGGAGGGCACCTTTTAAAAGAGTGCTTCATTGGAGGACATGCTTATAGATCACCTCCCAAATACCCTTCATTCTATCTAGCTCTCAGGAGCCTTCTTGCAATCAATAGGCTGGTATATTTTATCTAAAACTAAATAGAAGGTACTTTGCAGGTACGGCTGACCCCAAACTACACATGTGACAAGGAACCTGTATCAGTCAGGGCTTCTAAGTGCAAAAAACAGAAACAGACACCCACTAAGCTGAGTAGAAAGAGGATTTATTAAAAGGACATTGTCTAGCTCACAGAATCTCTATGAAGACAAATAAAATCCAGGCTAAGTTAGAATTCCAAAAACAACTACATGAGCTAAAATCATGCAGCAGAATTAGCTCCATCAAGACACTGCTGCTACCTCCCCCAAGCCACGATGACTCAGATGCACCTCCTCTTACCACTGATACCCTGCGCTGACATGCCATTAGCACTGCGCCTGCTACCCGCGACCTGTCTTCCTGCCATCACCACCCCCACCAGGAGAGCATTCTCTGTGACCTGCTCCTTCTTGGCAGCAGCAGATGAGGCAAAGTCGGGACCAGAAACATCTGATTGGCTGTGCCAAGGTCAAAGCCCATGGCCCACAGGAAGGGAAACTGGGAAAGTAAGATTCCGTGAGGTAGAGAATTCCCCCAACATAGAAAGGGTGTCAGACTCTGGGTGGCCAAAAGGAGAGACAAAGATCCGCTTCAGGTGTTACTGACCTCTCCAGCCCCATTTCAGTCCTCATCCCACGTAGTAAGCATCGCAAACTACTTAACACGGCCTTAGGCCTGATGAACCTGAGCCCACACTTTACAGGCCCACAGTGGCCTCCTTCATCATGTTCCATCACAGGGTCAAGTTTGTGGGACCCAGGCCATGTGCCTGCCTGCAGCCTATTGCCCTCCCTTTTTGGTTGCACTCTAGATATCCAGGACCCTGGTATTTTGGGCCAAACAGCTCTGAGCCTACTTCCAGGGCCTGCACAGGCCTTGTCCCTGGGTCAGTCTTCCTGAAGGTAATACATGCTACCAGTGGGCATACTCCTGGCCCAAAGGGTGGCCAAGTTGGGGCTGTTTTCAAAGGGTGTGCATAGAACTTGGATATGTTCCCAGGGGTAGCCACACATTTGCAAGTGAGGCCCCTTATAGTGAGGAACAGAGCCAAATTCAGGAAGATAAGAGGGCTGGGCTATAGGCCAGGGGCATACTCTGTGGCTATGCTCTGTCAAGGAACTCCAAGGAGTGGTGTACATACACAATGGAATACTATTCGGCCATAAAAAAGAACAAAAATCTGTGTCATCTGCAGCAACGTGAATGAGTTTGGAGGACTTTATGTTAAGTGAAATAAGCCAGGCACAGAAAGATAGAAGCCACATGTTCTCATATGTGAAAGCTAAAAAAGGTGATCTCACCAAAGTAGAGAGTAGAAGAGTGGTTACTAGACACTGGGAAGGATGGGGAGGCAGCCAGAGGTTAGCGAAGGGATACAATCGCACAGCTAGACAGGAGGAGTAAGTGCTAGTGTTCTTTAGGACTATGGGGTGACTATAATTAATCATTTATTGAATTTCTTCTTCTAGCTATTTTCAAATAGCTAGAAGAGGAAATTTTGAATATTCCCAACACAAAGAAACAAAATATGTTTGGGGTGATAGATATGCTAACTATCCTGATTTATTACATATTGTATTTGTGCATGGAAAGATCACAGTGTACCCCACAAATATCTGCAATTATTATGTGTCAATTAAAAATAATAATAAAGGGGGCTAGGTGTGTGGCTTATGCCTATAATCCCATCACTTTGGGAGGCCGAAGCAGGCCGATCACTAGAGGCCAGGAGTTTGAGACCAGCCTGGGCAACATGACAAAACCCCACCTCTGGGTGTGGTGGCACATGCCTGTAATCTCAGCCACTCAGGTGACTGAGGCACGAGAATTGCTTGAACCTGGGATTCGGAGGTTGCAGTGAGCAGAGATCGTGCCACTGACCTCCAGCCTGGCCAACAGAGCAAGACTCTGTCTCAAAATAAATAAATAAATAAAAATAATTAAAAATGTATATTTGTCAAGGTAAAGAATAGAACATTTTATTTAACAGTTTAGCAGCTTGTTTTAAATTTTTTGTTGTGGTAAAATATATAGAAAATGTTCAGGGGCATTAAGTACAATCACAATGTTGTACAACCATCACCGCTATCCATTTCCAGATCTTTCCATCATCCCAAACAGAAACTTACTGCCCATTAAACACTAACTCCCATTCTTCTCCCTCTAGGCCCTGGCAACCACCATCGTATTTTCTCTCTCTCTGAATTTGCCTATTCTAGGTACCTTATGCAAGTGCAATCATATTTATTTTTCCTTTTCTATCTGGCTTATTTCACTCAGCATAATGGTTTCAAGGTTCATCCAGATTACAGCATGTATCAATGGGTCGGAATTTCCTTCCTAAGGCTGAATAATGTCCCATTGTAGCTATACACCACGTGTTGTGTATCTATTCCTCCATCAGGGACAATTGGGTTGTTTCCACCTTTCAGTCAGTGTGAATCAATGCTGCTACGAACTCTGCTGTACAAGTATCTGTTCAAGTTCCTGCCTTCAATTCTTTTGGGTACATACCCAAGGTGTAACTAGCGAATCAAATGGTAATCTATGTGTAACTATTTGGGGAATTGCCAAACTATCCTCTACAGTGGTTGTACCACTTTACAATCCCACCAGCAATTCAGATTTCCGATTTCTCCACATTCTCACCAACGTTTGTTATTTTGTGTTTTGTGGGGTTTTTTTTAAGATCATAGCCATCCTAATGGATGTGAAGAGCAGCTTGTTTTATAACTTTTAAATATTTGCACATAGGGGGTGTGTACTCTTATCCCAGACCCCACATTGTTAGGGGTAGGCCAGTTCTTATTATCGTAATTGTGTCAGAGAAGTATATTTGCTCTGAAGGGCTGCCATAAGAATTACCTCAAACTGGGGGGCTTAAAATAACAGAAATTTACTCATAGTTCTGGAGGCCAGCAGCCCAACACTAAGCTATCAGCAGTCCCATGGTCCCGCTGAAGTCTCTAGGGAAGGGTCCTTCCTCACCCCTTCCCACTTCTGGTGGCTTCAGCATTCCTTGGCTTGTAGCAGCGTCACTCCAGTCTCTGCTCCATCTCCCTAGCCTCTTTCCTTTTGTCTCTATACATCCTTTTCTGTCTCTTACAAAGCTCTCTTCTTGGATTTAGGGCCTGCCCTAATCTAGTATAACCTCAGCTGGAGCCTTAATCATATCTGCAAGGAGCCTATTTCCGAACAAACTCAGATTCTGAGGTTCTGGGTGGATGTGAATTTTGGAGGGACAGTGGATGCTTTTCCCACCTGCTCCACTGCACAGCAGCATAAAGCCCACCTGAACAGTGATGAAGGGTGAGAGGTCGCTCAGATGGCATCAGATTCATCAGGCAAGAGCAGCCCAGGGGGGTCTCTAATATGCAGTGAAGCCGGTGGAGGGCCATTCACTTGGACCTCAATATGCAGAAATACGCCCATCTTTACTTTTCTAGAGTGGAGCTTATTTGCTCTCAAATTCCCACAACCACTTTGTTCGGGAAACATACTTCATCCTGGCACCCAGTGTCACTCTGTCTCTTGTTTGAGTAGCTCTTTTCTAGTAAGCAGGCAATTCCAGTTCTAAATTCAGTCATTTCAAGGCTCCGACTTCAAGCAGGGCTATTCTCTCTGAAGTCTTTCCTCTCCTTTCCCTTTTGCAGAGCAGAGGGCTGCATGCTGGGCAGCTGGGGGGCCCATGGCATCAGGGGCAGTGGGCGCCTGGTCCTCAGGGAACTCACACCAAGGCAGCTGAACATGCAGGCAAGGAGGCCAGCCGGGGGCAGGAGCGGGAAGAGTTAGGGCTGGTGAGAGGACCTGGTCTGCCTATGGCCCAGAAAAGTCTCCAAGAGGCCACAAGGCGTCCCTGAGCCCAGGCTGGCTGTCAGCGGGGTCCCAGGAACCAGGCTGGCCCTGCACCTGCACAGCACCCTGGAGGGAGCACCCAGGAAGCCAGGCAGAGGTGGACCTCAGGCACAGCCAGGCCCTGGGCAGCCTGGCCCCTGCAGTTGGGGTGACAGGCAGGCCTAAGGTGCCCCCCTTTCCCAGGCTCTGCTCTCCCTCAGCTGTCCCTCCTGGCTTTGAGATGACCCCTGCCCCACCCAACATCTCTCCAAGACAGTCACATACTTTGTTCCCAGCCACCTCCTGAGCCCCTGCACAGTGACACAGGGGACCTCATGTGCATCTTCTCTATGAGTTGTAGCAGATGCAGCCTCCCAGGATGCTGTTGCAGGCTCCTGTTGACACACACTCCACCAGCCTCACCCTGCGGCCCCCCAGGGATGCAAGTCTCCTCAGCCCCTCCACTGGCCTTCCAGGCAGAAAGCAGAACACAGCTGCCTCTCCTCCAGGCTGTGGAAGCTTCTGGACCGACCACCCTGGGGTCTGAGCATGGGGAGCATCTGCACCCAGGCCCCCTCCACCAGGCCTCCTTTCTTCAGGCCCTACCGGCAGCACCAGTAGGCTCTGGTTAATACTGTGGGATCATAAGAAATAAGATCAGGAGTTCGAGACGAGCCTGGCCAACACGGTGAAACCCCGTCTCTGCTAAAAATACAAAAAATGGCCAGGTGTGGTGGCGCATGACTGTTGGGAGGCTGAGGCAGGAGAATCACTTGAACCAGAAGGTGGAGGTTGCAGTGAGCTCAGATGGCACCACTGCACTCCAGTGGGTAACAGAGTGAGACTTCATCTAGAAAAATATGTATATATGCACTGTGGTATTGCCCCTGGCTCCCAGCCGCAGCTCCTAAAACTCTTGGACTTTTCTAAGTGATAAGAATGACAGGAGCAGCTTTTGTTATAATATTTGGGTTTTGTCTCCAGTTCCTGAACAGCTCTGGAGCTACAAAGGTGAAAAAGGAACATCTCTTGTTGCTTCTAAGGAGCCCATTCCTCATTCCTGCTTTATGACTTTACGTGAGTGAAGTGACTTTTGGAAAGACCTAAGGTTGGAGCTGATGACCAGAAAACCCAACTAGGCGATGAGGAGACTGGAACTTTCAGCCCTACTCCCCAGCCTCTGGAGAGGCAAGAGGGCCTGGAGGTTGAATTGATCGTCAGTGTCTGGCAACGGAATCAATCATGTCTATGTAATGAGGCCTCTGTGAAAACCCAAAAGGACATAGTTCTCAGAGCTTCTGGGTTGATGAACACATGGAGGTGCTGGACCTTCATGCCCCTTTCCCCACCTTGCTGGGTGAAACCATTTGGCTGTTCCTAAATTGTGTTCTCCATAATAAATGGGTAAACAAAAGTAAAGTGTTTCCCTGAGTTCTGTGAGCCATTCTAGCAGATGACTGAATTCAAGGATGAGGCTGTGGAATCCACAGTGCATAGCCAGCCAGTCAGAAGTCAGAAGGGAGGCCTGGACCTGCCATTGGC
Organism: Cacajao melanocephalus; assembly: GCA_963573385.1. NCBI lineage: Eukaryota > Metazoa > Chordata > Mammalia > Primates > Pitheciidae > Cacajao > Cacajao melanocephalus. The sequence goes on along the minus strand of CAUYLG010031294.1, from coordinate 28,792 downwards.
ATCTGAAGCAGGGCAGCCTTGCAGGGCTGGGCCCTCCACCTGTGGGATCCGATGCTAACTCCAGGAAGATGGTACTGGATTAAATCACAGGACATGCAGCTGGCATCCCCCAAAAATGGAGAATTGGTTGGTGCCAGAAAATGCTACCCATTTGGCATCTGATGTGAAATGTGTGGCAGTAGAAGGAAGCACAGTTGGTTTTCCCTCTCTAGGACTTGGTCCCCTCCTCAGCCCTGCCTCCCCAGCGTCTGTCTGAAAATTAACACTCCGTGCTTTAGTCCTTCAGGGCAGCCATTCTGGTATTTACTGCCTGGCCTCAAAAGTTCCCAGAACTCCTGTCCTCCAACGATCTCTGCAGGGAACTTTTTAAAAGCCCTGTGTGAGACTCCAGCCGGGCAATGGTGTCTGTCCCAGGTGGTGAGCTCTGCTTCTCAGGCGAGGGAGCCTCAGCCTCAGGGTGGAGAGCACAGTAACAAGCTCTTCTAACAACAGTGCATCAACATGTATCACAAAAAATAGCATCCCCAGCCAGGCGTGGTGGTGCAGGCCTGTAATCCCAGCACTTTGGGAAGCTGAAATGGGAGGTTCACTTGAGCCCAGGAGTTACAGTGAGACTTTGTCTCTATAAAAAATGGAAAAACTCAGACATGGTTGCGTGTACCTATAGTTCCAGCTACTCAGGAAGCTGAGGTGGGAAGTCGAGGTTGCAGTGAGCTGTGATCACATCACTACACTCCAGCCAGGACAACAGAGCCAGATCTTGTCTCAGTCAATCAATCAATAGCATCCTTCCCTCACATTCAGGAAAACAAAGTTCTACGTGACTCGTCAGCAGGCAGAGAAGCCTTTTTAAATTCCTTGTTTTTTGGTGCCATCAAGTGGTGACTTGAATTTTTTTTCCTCTGGTAGGTTTTTATCTCAAAATTGTTTAGCAGGCTGTTCAGCAATAAATTCTCAGACAAAAGTGTGTTGCATTGAAACACTCAGCGTTACTCATTAAGAAAACACTCACACCTTCAAACATTTAACTGCTCAAGTACTTTGAGTTAAACATTGTAAATGGACCACAAACATTCATGCCCCTCAACCCCCTGAAAAAAAAAAAAACAAGATGAAGTGAAAAGACAGAAAGGTTAGGAGATGTAATGTTGGCAGACAAGAACTAGGAACAAAATTTGGGGAGTGAGAAGAAGAGGCTATCATCAGAGATGCAAGAGGACATGAGGGTGCTGTGGGCGGTAGAATACTAAGGTAGCCTCAGATTCCTGCCCCCCGGTGTACACACCTTATAGCACTCCCGCCCTAGAGTGTGGCCCCTCATCAGCTGAGTTTGAGTTGATAAACAGGGATGTTGCCCGGGCATGTCTAGAGGTAAGACATGGGAAGCACAGCAGATATTCTCCTTCTCCTGCTGGTCTTGAAGAAACAAACTACCAGGTGGAGAGGGCCACCTGCTAGGAAATGGGGGTGCACCCCTGGGAGGTGAGAACATCAGCCCTACAACTGCAAGAACCCAAATTCTGCCAACAACCTGAATGAGCTTGGAAGAGGATGCTGGGCCTCAGAGGAGACCCTGGCCCCAGCTAAGGCCTTGATGTCAGCCTGGGAAGACCTGAGTAGACAGCCCAGCGGCCCCATAACTGGACTCCAACCAATGGAAACAGAGATAACAAACGTGCTGTTTTCAGCTGTTAACTTTAGAGGGATTTATTAGGCCAACAACAGAAAACTCATACATGGGCCAATTCATCCTGAGACCCCTCTGAGAAGAAAACAAGGAACCAAGACCAGGAGGGACAGAACAGAGGTGGAGGCAATGTCAGACACAGAAAAGAACAAAGTGGCAGAGATGGGAAATACAAAACAAAAGATAAAGTCATCAGAGGAGCAATCCAGGAAGCCCAGCACCAAAACACGGTTCAAAGAAGAAACAGAGAAGATGAAGCGCAGGAAATTGTCAAATAAATAGTACCATAAATTTTCCAGGACCGCAAAGCCACAAGCCTCCAGACTCAGAATGTTCAGAGCAATGAATGACAGAAGACCACATAAAGGCATGCCATCATGAAATTTCAGAACATCAAGACTAAGATGATGATGCTGGAGGCTTACAGAGAGAAAAGTCAGGTTACATTAAGAGAAAAGGACTTGTGGCATTGACTTTTCAACAACGATACAGAGCATAAGAAATCATTGGAACCCATGTCACCTTCCTGGTTTGATATTTAACTATAGTTATGTAGGATGTAACCACTGGGAGAAATGGGAGGGTACATGGAACCTCTCTGTACTAATTTTACAACTTCCTGTTAATCTATTTCAAAATAGAAGTATTTTTTAAAGCAAACATTGGAGCAATGGTATCAGAATTCAAAGGAAAAAAATATTTTCAACCTAAAATTCTGTACCCATCTCTATCTATGAGGATGTTTCAGCTACAAATAACAGAAGCCACCACTTGAACTGGTTTTTAAAAATAACAGATATATTTTCTTGCTATATCAATAAGCACAAAGATAGACCAGGTCTAGGAGTGGCTGGGCCAGGTTCTCTCCTCCTTTCTGCTTAGGTATCTTCTGTGTCAGGCTAACTCTGAGATGGGTCCTGAGGTGAGAGGGGCAGTTCCAATATCTCATCCAGACCTGATGATGCCCAGAAGAGAAACATCTCTGAGTGGCTCTCTTTTAGAATAAAGGACATTTCAAACCAGGCACAGTGGCTCATGCCTGTAATCCCAGCACTTGAGGAGGCTGAGGCAGGCAGATCACTTGAGGTCAAGTGTTTGAGACCAGCCTGGCCAATATGATGAAACCCTGACTCTACCAAAAATACAAAAATTAGTCAGGTGTTTTGGTGGGTGCCTGTAATCCTGGCTACTTGGGAGGCTGAGGGAGAATCGCTTGAACCCGGGAGGCAGAGGTTGCAGTGAGCCGAGATCACACCACTGCACTCAAACCTAGGCAACAGAGCAAGACTCCATCTCAAAAAAAATTATATATATCCCCTCAGGTTTTAGAGCCAAGAATCACATGCTCACGATTGAACCAATCTGTCCAGAGGGGTGGAATACGCTTAAACTACCCAAGCTCTCCTCTAGAATGAGCCTCTATTGAGGCATGTGGCTGAAGAAGGAGGAGTGGACATCCAAATAAGACTGCGATTTCATCAGGAAGGAGGAAGTTTAAATGAATCCTAGGAAGGCAACCACAGTCAACACTATACTAGCAAAACTATGAGTCAAATATGAGGGTAGAATAAAAATATCGCAGACTTACAAGGGCTTACACAGACACCTCCACTGCTTTAGATTAGAAAGTTCTTAAGAGAACCACCAAATACAACGTGTGGAATTTTTTGAATCCTAATTTTGAAAAATAAAACAAAAAGGGAAATTGCTGTAGTCTGGGATTTGTAAATTTGTAGTTCAAATTTACCTCAGTACCACACGATACCGAGATCGTTGTTGCTCCTGTTCCAGCCAAGAAGAAGACATAATAGAAGCAGAACATAACCCCCTTTGAAACTCTAAGGAATAAACAGATCTTATCAGTGACTCTCAGCATTATTGACAATTTATTAGATAATTACAGTCATGCACTGCATAATGACATTTCAGTGAATGATGAACTGCATATATGACAGTGGTCTCATGAGGTTTTAATATTGTATTTTTACTGTACCTTGTCTATGTCTAGATACACAAATACTTACCATTGTGTTACAGTTGTATATAGTATACAGTATATAATAACATGCTATACAGATTTATAGCCTAGTAGATTTGTAGGCTATACCATATAGCCTAGGTGTATAACGTCTAGATTTATCTAAGTGCCTTCTATGATGTTTGCATGATGATGAAGTCTCCTAATGACACTTTTCTCTGAATGTATCCCTGTTGTTAATCAACACACGATTGTATTTGTTGGGGGATGGGGGGCTGTCCTGAGTGTTGTAGGATATATAGCAGCATCCGTGTCTTCTACCCACTGGATGCCAATAGCATCCTTCCTCCCTAGTCACTGCAATCAAAAATGTTTTCAGATGTTGCCAAATGTCCCTAGATGGGGTTGGGGCCAGGGTAAAACTACTTTTGGTTGATTCAGGTAATCATCAAAGGCCAATAGTGCCACAGAAAGAGAGATGAGACAATATGATGGCTGGAAGTACATGCCTGTGAAATAATCTTGCCAAAATAAAATCAGATCTGAAACAGATGGAGGCTCTAGAACACCAAGACAGAGGAACAGATTACATGCATGTGGAGACACAGCCAAAAATGACCAAGTTTCTTCAACAAAAATATTGCAAGAAAAAAGGAAGGGGGAACATCTATAGGTTAAAAGAAGCTTAAGAAACATAACTAATCACCATCAAATCTTATTTGAATGCTGATTCAAACAAACTAGCTGTATTCTTAAAAAGCCAACCCATGTATGATACCAAGTGAGTACTTGATGACTTTAGAGAATACTGCTAATTTTTTCAGGTGTGGTAATGGCATTGCGGTTAGAAGTTTTCTTTTTAAGATTTATTTATTTGTTTATTTTAAATTTTTTGAGACAAGGTCTCATTCTGTCACCCAGGCTGGAGTGTGATGGTGTGACCACAGCTCACTGCAGCCTCAATGTTCCAGGCTCAAGTGATCCTCCCACCTGACCTCCTGAGTAGCTGGAACTACAGACACCCACTCCCATAGCTGGATAATTTTTTAATTTTTTGTAGAGGTGGGGGTCTCGCTATGTTACCCAGGCTGGTCTTGAATTCCTGGGCTCAGGTGATCCACCCTGGCCTCCCAAAGCACTGGGATTATAGGCATGAACCAACATGCCCAGAGGTCTTTATGTAGAAACGCATAATAAAATATTTACAGATGAAATTATATAATATCTGGGATTTGCATTAAAATATCCATGGGTTAGAGGAAGTGGGAAGGAGTTTAGCTGAAACAATATTGGCCTCATATTGATGACTGTGGAAACTTGGAAAGGAGACAGGAGAGCTTCTGCTGCTTTTTTCTCTACTTTGGTTTTGTTGAAAATTTCTCATAATATAAAGTTTTTAAAAAGTCACCTCCCTCAGACCCTTTCCTTTAAAGCCCTTCCTAGATTGGCTATAGGAAAGAAGCCATGGAATCCTAACACAAAAAGCAGCCAAGAAAAGCCCAGGCAATGGAAGGGACATGGGCCCACAAAGGGCTGGCTGAGAGTGAGGAAGTCTGACAAGGTGCTCCAAGGGGAAGCCTTCCCAGGGAAAATCAGGACAGATTACTCAATATGTTTGAGTATTTTAAAAATATGTATTGCTAGGCACATGACATACGAAATGAAAAAAATGGCATAGTATAAACAAAAATAAGAATAAATATATAGGAAACCGTGAAAGGGAAAAACACAAGGCAATATGTAACTCTAGGGAAAACAAGAATTTGCCCAAGAAAAAGTAAAATAATCACAATAAACCACTTGACCCTTACATGAAAATGTTTACATTATTATCAAAAAAAAATGAGAACCTAACTAACCACTAGCACCAATGTATGCCACCCAGGGCCTGAGGGCCAGCCTGCCATCACTACTGCCATTGCTAGTGCCACAAGCACTGCCCAGGGACATGAAGGCCAGCTTGCCATCAGCACTGCCACCACCAGTGCTGCAAGCACTGCCTAGGGGCCCAAGGACTAGTATACCCAGGTCCCCTACTACTACCCTGATGGCTACATATGTCACCCAGGGACGAAGGATCAACCTACCTGATGTCCTTGTCCCCAGAAAAGTCTTACCACAGCCTTCACTAATAACCATAGCCTAAGCCACTGAGGAACTCACAGACCCCATTGACATTGATTAAAGCTGAATAAATCAGATAGAGACTACACTACTGTACCCATCCAGAATCAAAGCCAAAGCATGCTACCCAACCAACACTATAGATACATTTACAGGAAAAATTATTTCCCTATGAAAGCCAACCCATAAAATTTGAAGAAGCAAGTATTGCAGCAGATGCACATGTATTAACATAAGGACAAAGGAAACAGAAAAAAGCAAGGAAACATCACACTGACAAAGGAACAAAATAATTTTTCAGTAACAGATTCCAAAAGAAAGGAAATATATCCCTGGTGGTCTAGTGGTTTAAAAAAAAAAAAAAAAGAAAGAAAGAAAGGAAATATATGAAATGCCTGAAAAAGAATTTAAAATAGTGGCCAGTTGTTACAAGAGAACACAGATAGACAATACAAGGAAATCAGAAAAATAATTCATAATCTGAATGAGTAATTGAACAAAGGGATATACATAAAAAAGAACCAAACAGAAATCCTGGATCTGAAGTGCTTCAACAATAAATTGAGCAGAAGAAAAAAATTTTTGAACTTGAAGACAGGTCTTTTGAAATAATTACTCAAACAAAAGAAAAAAGAGTGAAAAAGCCTATGTGACATTTGGGATACTGTAAACCAAACACATTTTCATAAATTTTTTTCCACAGGAAAAGGGATAGGAAACAGCAAAGAAAACCTATTTAAGGAAACAATTGCTAAAAAGTTCACAAGTCTTGGAAGAGATGAAGATATCCAGACAGGCAACTCAAAGATTCCCAAACAGATTTACCCCAAAAAGGTTTCTTGTAGGCACATTATAATCAAATTGTCAAAAGTAAAAGATAAATAAAACAGCAAGAGAAAAACATCAAGACATATTTAAAGAAATCCCCATCAGACTGGCAGCAGATTTCTTAACAGAAACCTTACAGGTTAACAGAAAGCTTACAGGAAAGAATGGGATGATATATTCAAGGTGCTAAAAGGCAAAAAAAAAAAAAAAAAAAAAAAGAATAACTTCTAGCCAAGAATAGTGCACCCAGTAAATCTATCCATTAGATCTATGAAGGAAAAACAGTCTTTCTTAGACAAACAAAAACACGAAATTCATCATCACTAGACCAGCCCTATAAAAAAATTATTACGGAAGAACATCTAGAAGGTAAAGGACAATATCTACCATAACGAAAATACACAAAAGTATAGAACTCACTGGTGGGGATACACAAATGAGAAAGGAATAAAATGTTATCACTACAGAAAACCACCAAATTGTAAAAGCAAACAATTATAGAGTAAGAAAGAGGCCAGACACAGTGACTCACACCTGCAGTCCCAGCCCTTTGGGAGGCTGAGGAAGACGGATCACTTAAGCCCAGGATTTTGAGGCCAGCCTGGGCAACATGGTGAGACCCCACCTCAACAAAAAATACAAAAATTAGCTGGGTGTGGTGGTGTGCAACTGTAGTCCCAGCTACTTAGAGGGCTGAGGCAGGAAGATTGCTTGAGTCTGCGAGGTGGAGGTTGGGGTTAGCCAAGACCACACCATTATACTCCAGCCTGGGTGAGAGAGTAAGACTCTTTCTCAAAAAAATAAAAAATAAAAAGAGAGGAGGAAAGGAACAATGCATATACAAAACAATCAGAAAACAATGAACAAAATGACAGGAGTAAGTCCTCTTCTATCAATAACAACCTTGAATGTAAGTGGTTCAAATTCCCTAATTAAAAGATATAGATTGGGCTGGGTGCAGTGGCTCAAGCCTGTAATCCCAGCACTTTGGGAGGCTGAGGCAGATGGATCGCATGAGGCCAGGAGTTTGAGACCAGCCTGAGCAACATGGCGAAATCTTGTCTCTACAAGAAATACAAAAATTAACCAGGTGTGGGGAAACACATCTGCAGTCCCAGATATTCAGGATGCTGAGGTGAGAGAATTGCTTGAGCCTGGGAGGTCAAGGCTGTAGTGAGCCATGATTGTACCACCGCATTCCAGCCCAGTTGACAGAGTGAGACCTTATCTAAAAAAAAATTTTTAAATAAAAAATAAAGATGTGGACTGGCTGGATAGATTTTAAAACTCAGCCATATGCTACCTACAAGAAACTCGCTTCATCTGTAAAGACACAGATAGACTTAAAGTGAAGGAATGGAAAAAATATTCCATGCAAACAGAAACCAAAAGCATGCAAGAGTAGGCATACTTATATCAGAAAAAATAGATTTTAAGTTAAAAAAAACATAAAAAGAGACAATGAAGGTCATTAATAACAAAGTTATCGATACAGCAACAAGATATAACAATTCTAAGTATATATGCACCCAACACCAGAGCACCTGGATAAAGTAAATATTATTAGATCTAAACAGAGAAACAGATCCCAGTTGGAGACTCCAGTACCCCACTCTCAGCATTGGACAGATTATCAAGAAAACAAAAAACATTGGACTTAATTTAAACTATAGACCAAATGGGCCTAACAGACATTGACAGAGCAGTTCATCTAATACCTGCAGAATATATATTCTTCTCATTAGTACATGGTACATTCTCCAAGACAGACCATGTATTAGGCCACAAAACAAGTCAACAAGTTTTTTAAAAATTGAAATCATATCAAATATCTTATCAGGCCACAATGGAATAAAACTAGAAATAAATAAGAGGAACATTATAAATTATAAAAATACATAGAAATTAACTGACATGCTCCTAAATGACCAATGGGTCAATGAATAAATTAAGACAAATAAAAAAATTCTTTACACAAATGAAAGTGAAAATACAACATACTAAAACCTATGAGATACAGCAAAAACAATATTAATAATAGTAGACATAGCAATAAACTATAGAATGAGGAAATTTTATAGCAATAAAGGCCTAAATAAATCATACTACGTACATCAAAAAAGCAGCATGATTTTAAATAAATCATCTAACCATGCTGTTAACAGTGGAGGGTGTCCAGGCTCTTGGCATCTTGAACAAAGAACTGGACAAAATGCACAAAGAAAGGAAGGAAGGAAGATTCTACTGAAAATGAAAGTACACTCCACAATGTGGGAGCAGGCCTGAGAACTGAGGCTCAAAGGTCCCATTACAAAATTTTGGGGAGTTTAAATACGCCCTAGCAGATTTCACTGGTTACTTCGGGTACACCCTATGTACATGGAGAGGATGAAGTTAAGTTACAGTCATTTAAGGCGTACATCCTATAGAGAGAATATTTCTTGTTTTAGCTGCAGTGTGAATCGCCTTTATGTTCCCTGCCTCCAGACCCTATTTTCCTGCCTCACCTCCCCCTCTGGAAGATGTGATCTCCATAAATCTTTATGGGAGGCAGAGGGACTGATAGTCTTTTTTCCGTAAATGCTTCATGCTTGCTTGAGGCATAGTCCCTACCTATTGGGTATCACGGAACTCTCACACTATTCTGTCTAGTAAAGACAGGGTAGCTTCTTGATGCCCATGGGTGGTGTGAACTTGGGAAAAGCTTTTCACATCAAGGATGCCATCTTCTTCTTGGGAGAAATTTCCCTGGTTAGTTTTACCTCAAGGGTTCCACTGAGTGCACAGTTCCAAAAGTGTGGAGGGACCCTTTTCAGTTGCAAGACCATGAACTCGAAGCCCAAGGTCCCAAAGTTTTGTTGTAGTGTGGATGGCAAGGACAGTCTTTCTCCAATGTTCTCAGAAAAACATAAAAGGCTTTTTTTACCTAGTGAAAATATACTGTAGCATAATAATCTACTGTTATAACATTAGCCATCTTGCATGGGAAAGCTTTTATATAACCAGAAAACAGGCAATGGAAAATAACAATTGAATGAAATCCCTTTATAAAATGTTTAAATGGCCCACCAGGTGACCAAATGTACCTGAAACTTTATTGTCTTCCCAGGAATATGGAACCAAGCATTGGTTATAAACTATTTTAAACAATTTTGGTATCAGCTGGTTCAACACGAAAATCTGACAAAGTATTTAATTAATTTTTGTTTTACCTAGGTTAGTAGCCTTATGCAAGGAAATGTTATTTCTGTGGTTTACAATTACTTAATATAATAACCATAATTATAATTGATAGCATATGCTATTTTAGAAATCCCATACAACTTTAGAACATATATCAGTATTATTCACAACAATATAACCTAAAGAAGATTGAATATCATTTTGGCAATCCTATGTACCTAAACATGTCAAATAATCCTGTTTACCTTCTTTCTGAATATTTTCAGGGGCCCTCTGATCTATTCAGAAAGCCAGGCATTAGGAAAGACAATTTTGAAACTGAAGTTTAATTTTGGAATTCCAGATTACCATAAATTATTTATTTTGACAAAATGATGACTCAGAAATTTTAAGGAAACAAAAACCTTTTATAGCCTTTTACAAAAAAAAACCCACATGCTACTATTCTTACACACCTTGCATGTAAAACTGTTTCTAGTAGTCTTAATTTCATGTTATAATGGCAAATTTTAATGTAAAACCCGGTAAGTTATACTCTGATAAGGTTTGACTATTTCCAGCACAGCTAGGGGCATGGCCAACCCCACATGTCCCTAGGCCTTATCTAGCTGGAAAGTAGGCAAGCTGAACAATTTTCAGAAGCCCAAGAAACAGCGTATGACCTTAAAGCATTTAGCAAACCTGATATTTGAACATAATTTAGACCAAACGATTACATTTTGAACACAATTGCATTTTACCAATAATCCTGAAAACCGTCTTTATTTCCCAGAGATTGCTAAAGTCATGTAAACTAAAAGGCATTATTCTTTCTACTTTTCTGACAAAATATTTGATTTCAGCTCTTATTATTAAACCAATTTAAAACTTTAGAGAAGAGATAAACAGTGGCTTTTACTTTATATTTAACCATCTCCCATTCTGCAACCTGCCTCCCCATGCTCCCTGTCACAACCAAGTCCTTTGGCTGTTGCCAGCCATAGGGAGGTAGGGAAGTGAGTAACTGTCTAGAAGCAGCTGGGGAAGTGCCTGGAATGCAGTGGGCCTGGCCAACCCATGGCACCAACCACAAAATTTCAGCTAGATGGGAGGAATGAGTTCTGGTGTTCTGGAGCACTATGGGGTAAATATGGATAGCTAATTTATTGAATAATTTAAAAAAGCTAGAAGAGAATATTTTGAATGTTTGCAACACAAATGATAAATGTTTGAGGTGATAGATATGCTAATGACCCTATTTTGATCACTGCACACATATACACAGCAATGTATTTGTTTGCATATAGTCCAGCAGGGTTGCTAGGGCTGCTCAGAGAGAGAGAACACAGAAACATGGCATGCTGGCAAAGGGTAAGAGTCAGTCTCTGGTCTCTTTCTCTCTGTGCAAACATATACACGTACCAAAATATCATTATGTATCCCATAAATATGTACAATTATAGTGTGTCAACTAAAAATAAAAGGGAAAAATGAACCTAATTAAAAATCAGATCCACATGTATTGAGAAGATGGTAGCTGGATGGGACAGTGATGTAGAGAGCAAAATGCTCATCTAAACCAGAAGTAGATAATGATGGACATAAATTGTCAAGAACAGAAAAATCTACCAATTATTTTTAAATTGAGGGATGAGTCCAGAAGAAATCTCTAGAAGAATTTACAGTAGCTGTTATTAAGAAGTGAAAAATGACAGGGATAGGGCTTTTTATGAAAGATTATAAGCACTATTTAATTTCTAACTATATGCACATAGCATGTTTTTCTATTGCTATATCACAAGTTGCCACAAATTTAGTAGCCTAAAGCATCATGCATTTACTTATCTCACAGTTTCTTTGGGTCAGGAATCTGAGCATGGCATAACTAGGTCCTCTGCTCAGGGTGTCACAAGGTGGGGCATCAAGATGTCAACTGGGGTTGGGGTCTCATTGGAGGCTGGGGAACCTCTTGTGAGCTCACATGGCTGCTGCCAGAATTCTGTTCCTGGCAACTGTAGGACTGAGGCCCTTGGTCCTAGAGGCCGCCTTGCAGATCCCCAGCCCTCCTCATGGACAGCTCCCAGGGAGCAGCTTGCTTCTCCAGGGCCAGCAGGAGCCTCTCATTCCCACCTGCCATGGCAGTCTAACATATAGTGGAATCATGTGAGTGGCATCTGCATTAACCATGCCTTTATTTTCCGTCTTCCGATGCTTTGACATCTGGGATTTTGCTCACCCTGAGTCACTGTCCCTCCCAGGTGACCAGATTCAAGAGACAGTAAACAAACTCACCCCGGAGTGCATCTTTCTGATGTAAACTAACTCATCCAGAGCCCATACTGGCAACCACCTTCTTTACCAGGCTCTCGCACCCTAGGCAACTACCTGCCCAAGTCACCCTGGAGCCAGGTACCAGAAAACCTGGGACAACCCCTGTGCCCACGGCCTGCTAATTATTCCAACTAGCCAGTCTTCAGCCTGCTGTCCCTGCTGTGCCCATTTCTTCCCACAGAAACCACAATAAAGGTTCTTGCCACCATCCCCCCAACCCTGCCTCCTAACCCACCCTGGTGCTTACCCTTGTGGCCCCACATGGCATGCCCTGACTCCTGCTTCTAGGGGCCTGTATGAACTTCTTGCTCTGTGACAGTCATGTCCACGTCTGTGTGTCTTACATACATGACTAAAACATGTATGACGTCCCATCCCCAAGAACAGACACATGCTATTCATTAGAAGCAAGTCACAGGTTCTCCCTCCACTCAAGGGGAGGGAATTACAAAGGGAGCAATTCTTGCAGGTGGGGGATGTCTTCTACATGCACTTTTTGATTTTTAAAAGATAAGGCCCCCAAATCAACTCTCTATGTACAGTTTCATCAGGAAGTAACGGTTTGTCTGACCACAGTGGCTTGAACGAGAGGTTTCTTGCATTGCACCAACAACATGAGAGGTGCCAGCATTGCTCAAGCTGTCCACCAACACCTTTAGGACCTAGTCTCCGCCAGTTTTCCTGTAATGCCACCTCTCATCCTTCTCAGTGGCATCTCAGGACCACACAACAGCTAGTGTGGCCCCAAAAGAGGATACATGGGAAAGGACAGTGCTCAGAGCTCCTTTTCCCCAGTCTCCAGCAAAGATCTTTCCTGAAACACCATCTCCCATTCTGCAACCTACCTCTCCATGCTCCCTGTCACAACCAAGTCCTTTGGCTGTTGCCAGCCATAGGGAGGTAGGGAAGTGAGTATCTGTCTGGAAGCGGCTGGGGAAGGGCCTGGAATGCAGTGGGCCTGGCCAACCCATGGCACCAACCACAGTTAAGGAGCCTCGGGCTCGAAGGATGGCAATTCCATCTGTGTGTAGATGCTAGGAAATGCAAAGTCTTCCAGAGGCAGCAGTTATCAACACGAAGTAATTGGAATGACCCACATTTAGTTTAGTCTAATAACAACCTCAAATGACGAAATGTCATAAGCTCCCTGTTAGAGGCAGACCACAGGGTGTTTTCTGATGAGCTAAAACTTGAAGCAGACTGCCTAGGGGGGTGAGTGATTCTTCATCCATTTGATTGACAGGCTCAGAGCCAGCCCCTCTGGCCTACGGTGCTGCAACAAGACTCAGACCTCACTGGCCAGATGAGGCCAAAATAAGACTTTGAGAAGAGATTGCTGCCAGACTGATGCAAGCTCTTTCAGCTTGCAAGAATCTTCTCCCACTTCTCTGGTCTGCTAGATAAGAGGTCAGGATCTGCAAAAACAATACACTTGAAGGGAAGCACTATCACCAAGAAGGCTCCACTCAACCAGGACCAAATCCCTTGACAGTGAGTTCTCCCACGCACTCCTTCCTGAAAGATCACTGTGACCAGGATTCGCAGCAAGCTCTCTTCTTCCCCATCCCTCTGCAGAGGGGCTGCGTTGGGTGGGAAGAAACAGCCTCCTTTAAGGGGATCCCAAATTCCAGAAGCCACCTTGGGAGAGCTACACCTTCTGCCATCTGTGTGCTAGAGCAGAGGCATTCTGTTTCAGTGGGGAGCATGGAGCCTCTCCCAAGAATATCTTTAAAAGCTGAAGGTTCCCCTTGATGCACTTCTCCTTTCAGGTATGTCCCCTTCTATTCTCATGTATGTGTGTGTGTGTGCACATATGTGTGTGTGTGCATGGTACTTGGGCTACACACACACACACACACACACACACACACACACAGAGTCAGTGTGCTTTAGTGAAATTGCACGGCATCAGTACTAAAATACGGTATGACTTTATTTTTTTTAATGTTATCTACTGTACTACTGTCATAAAAATATTCACACATTTAACCCCTGCTGAGCTCCTGTGTTTGGATCTGTAGCCGTGATGAGAAGCTAAAAGTAAACTTTGGAAAAGCCAATCATTAACATGTTTCACACAACATGATATAAAGCAGAAACAGAGGATACCTTTGGAAAAAGGGTGACCACCCCAACTCCGACAACAGAAACGTACCGGAACCTCATCAAAGGCTTTGTAAACTCTACCCCACCTCTCCTTGGAAGTACCTTTCCTTGCCGCAGGTTCCTGCCTCTTCCCAAGGAGAATCTCTATGGACAGGAAAACGCTGTATTTATGGGAGAATGGAGTACACGGGAACCATCTGGAGGCAGACATGAGGTTGGAAAACACCTGCATCCAGAAAGGGTACGACAAGTCGTGAGACCGAGGCAGGGCCCCAACGCCCCGAGTGGGACGGGGATGATCCCGACCTCACAGGGATCCTCTAACAATTATATGGAATGCCTAGCACATGTTGAGCCACATTTTACCTACCCATTTATTTATACTCTCCAACCTGTGTTTCTTTTAAAACAAGGCTTCCCACAGCCAGGAGTAATAAGACATAGAATTTGAGCCAGCACACTTTTGTTTACAAAGGCACTTGAATTCTGCAGAAAGGTAGGTTTGGGCCATACTACGTAAAGAGAGTGCAGATCCCTTATTTGTTCACACTGCTTTGGAACTGCAGCTGTAGACATGAGCTAGCTCTCCACATCCTTCTACAGGCTGCCACCCGACCCACCCTGGCACAGGCTGCTGCAGGGAGGCCCTCCATGGCTCCTGGTCTGGCTAAAAAAAGACACCCCAGTGAGTTCTTTCTCACCATCCTGCTTCTCAGCTTACCCCAGGTCCCTGGGAAAGGTGGTAGAAGGTGACTTAGTGGAGGGGAAGAGAAAAGACAAGACAGGGAAAGAGAATGGAGTTTGAGTGAAAAAAGAATCTACATTGGCCTCCTTGCTGGACCAACCCTTCTAAGGCCAAACCGGCTGTGACCCAGGGGCCTGGGGCTTGCCTTGGAGAGGCAAGAAGAATGCAAACAAGATCAACAAAGTCTTTCACAAGTCAGTAAGGAAGTCAATGCCCACTAGAATAAAATGAGCAAAGGACACAGAAAGATTTACACAAGAAGAAATATAAAATGTTAATAGACTCATGAAAAATATATAACCTCACTGATGATTAAACATGCAAATTAAAACTTTTAAATCCCATGATTTCATCATTAAGGAGGCAAAGTTATCAAGCTGGCACACACACATGCTCAATACTGAAATGGGTTCAACTGCAAAAGCACTCTATGCTGCTTCCGGAAACAGACCTAGACAGTTGTACCAGTAATTGACATTCATTAAACATGCACTCTGTGTCAGACACTTATGGTTAAAGCCCTTCAAAGGATGAAATCATTTTGATTTCTAATAATCACTGGAAGTACACCACCATTATCTCCATTTTACAGACAGAGAAATTGAGGTTTAAAGATAAGTAACGTGGGCTGTACACAGTGTCTCATGCTTGCAATCCCAGCGCTTTGGGAGGCCAAGGTGGGAGGATGGCTTGAGGCGAGGAGCTCAAGACCAGCCTGTGCAACACAGCAAGACCCTGTCTGTATAAAAAAAAAAATTAAAAATTATCTGGGTGTGCTGGTGTCTACCTATAGTCCTAGATAGTTGGGAGGTTGAGGTAGGAAGATTGCTTGAACTCAGGAGGTTGAGGCTGCAGCGAGCTATAATTTCACTACTGCACTCCAGCCTGGGTGACAGAGTGAGATCTTGTCTCGAAAGAAAAAAAAAGATAAATAGCTTGCTCAAGGTCAGATAATTAGTAATGATAATCCTGAAACCAGAATTCAAACCACATCTCTGACCTTGAAGCCCATATTCTTGACCACTGTGTTTTCTGTCTCAAAGCCTTAAAATCCCTGTAACTGTTCTTGAAGTAATCTATCCTAAGGAACTAATCAGAGATACAGGAAAGTTATATACACAAAGACGTCCTCTGTATTGTCATGTATGGAAAATTATTAATACCTCAGGTATTTAGTGATAGAGAAACTGTAAAATAAAGAATGAAAAGGCCAGCCGCAGTGGCTCACGCCTGTAATCCCAGCACTCTGGGAGGCTGAGGCGGGTGGATCACCTGAGGTCAGGAGTTCGAAACCAGCCTGACCAACATGGTGAAACCCTGTCTCTACTAAAAATACAAAATTAGCTGGGCGTGGTGTCACATGCCTATAATCTCAGCTATTTGGGAGGCTGAGGAAGGAGAATCACTTGAACCCAGGAGGAGAAGGTTGCAGTGAGTGGAGATCATGCCATTGCACTCCAGCCAGGACAATAAGAGTGAAACTCTGTCTCAAAAAAAAAAAAAAATGAGCAAAAGATAAAACATCATTTTATGTAATCATCAATCATGTTTTTGAAAAAATTTAATGACTGTAAAATACTGATGGCATAATATTAAGCTTAAAGGGCAGGTATTGGCCGGGCGCAGTGGCTCACATCTGTAATTGCAGCAATTTGGGAGGCTGAGTTTGGTGGATCACTGGAGGTCCGCAGTTCGAGACCAGCCTGGCCAACATGGTGAAACTCTGCCTCTACTAAAAATATAAAAATTAGCGGGCATGGTGGTGCACGCCTGTAATTCCAGGTACTTGGGAGGCTGAGGCAGGAGAATCACTGAAACCTGGAAAGCAAAGGTTGCAGTGAGCCAAGATTGTGCCACTGCAGTCCAGCCTGGGTGACAGAGCAAAACTGTCTCAAAAAAAGAAGAAAAAAAAAAGACTGGTATAAAACAATATACATTCTCGTTTCCAGGAAATATATCAACACATTAATAGAAGTTATCTGGATAGTAAAATAGGAAAACAGATGGATATTTTCTTCCTTCTGCATTTTCCAAAGTTGGTGAAATTATTACTAATTTATGTTACTTTTAACATCAAGAAAAGCCATATATTTTATCAAAAATGCTGAAGAAGTCAGAGCAGAAGCCCCTGTCCTACCAGAGGATTTGGGCCATGAGACTGATGCTAGGAAGTGGGCAGGGATGACAGAGAAGGGCCTGTACCAGGTACCGTGCCTGGGAGCCTGAGGCTTCCAGAACAGTGAGTCTCTTGCTTATTCCAGTGCCCCATGAAACCCTACAATGTAAACCAAAGGAACTGTCTCAAGGCTCCTGCACCTGCTCCAGGGAGGAGAGGAGCCCAGGGACGGCTGTCCCTCTCCGCAGGCACTGTGGGTGAAGGGACATTCCCACTAGCCTGTGGCCGGTGACTAAGGAGAAGGAAACCAGACAGGTATGGCCTGAGCCTAAGTAAGGAGAACAAGAAGGGGGCAAGAGTGGAGTCAGCCCAGAACAGGAAGGAGGTGAGAACAAAGGATAGGGCCTAGCTGAGGCTATTTTCTTCTTTCTCCAGCAGTCACTGCCACAGGAATGATTCCACTGTGCACACCAGTGACAGGTAAGGTTAAGTCAGAGTTCATCAGCCAGCCTGGGAAACCTAGCCAAGCCTCTAAAATATGTGTTGTGAGCTCAAAGGGGGCCTGACAACGTGACTTTTAACACAGGGCTTACTTATAAACAGGAGACTGCCTTTCCTTTGCTGTTCAAGGGTCCACAAAGAAAACCTAGGAAGGTCTTGCCCTAGAAGCCCTTCCCAGAACCCAGCTCCCTCCCACCTCAGTTGATTGGGGTCAGGCCATCACTAAGGCAGCAGAGAACATGGGGTAAGGATGGAAAAGCGGTGGGATAATCAAGGAATCACAGCGCTAGGGTCACACCTGGGAACCACGCACTGCCCTGGGTCTGGACACTACAATTCTGCCTGTCTCCAACTCTGAGTAGCCTTTTTTTTTGAACCCCAACTCCAAGAGACTCTCTTTGTCTTCCCCTTTCCTGTTCCTTTCCATCCTCCCATTAATGGCTGGATTCTCTCATCAACTAAGCCCAAGGGAATGACCTTCATCCAGGATGGATAAACTTCCCTGGGGAATCATGTGGATGTTACAAAGGCAAAACCAGAACAGCGAAGAGAGATGAGACAGATATAGTTGGTGAATTTCTAAATGCACTATCTTTACTTTCTTGACTTCTTTTGTATGTTGGTTTTTGCTCATCAGTGCCTTTTAAATAAGTGTCTCTTTGATCCTTTTCTTGAATCTGTTACCTAGTTCTGGTAAGAAACCTGAGAAATCTCTTTCGGAAAGGTAGGGGACAAGCTGGGGACAGAGTGGGCTTTCCCACAGGCCCAGGAGAAAGGGGATCCTGGTCTGAGGCAGTGGCCGAGATTGGAATTAGGAGCCAATCCTCGGGTTCAGTGGAGGAAACATGGAGATCATAATGGAATCTGCCCGTGTGGTGAAACTGATAGGAGAGAACAGAGGGAAGGTGACCAAACACAGCAGGAGCCTCCCTGGTCTCACATCCTCCCTCCCACACCTCTGTGTGGAGGAGGGTCCTTCATAAAACTGTGCTCATTGTGAGATGCAGAGCAAATGACACCCATAAACTCCACCTTCCATTTCTGACAACAGGTCTACAGGAGAAAACCAGTGATTCCCCAAGAATGAAGCTATTGGCAGCGACCATGAACCCTCTGGAATCTGCACTCTGTACCAGAAATGAATCCCTGAATCAAACAACCTGGTCATCGGAGCCAGCGACTCAGCCTCCAGTAGAATCACAACAACAGGACAGTTATAGCTACATTTCCCTGCTCATTTGCATACCGGGAGTCACTGGGAACGGACTTTTGATGCTGTTTCTCATCCTCTACATCAAGAGGAAGCCATTCACTGTCTACATCCACACCTCACCATTGCTGACTTCATGGTCCTCCTCTGCACATCTGTCCTCCAGCTGATAATCCTGCTTAATCACTTCAACAATAATAACTTACTGACATGCATCATCTTCCTGATAATTTTTGGCTACAACACAGGTCTGCACCTCCTCACTGCCATCAGCATGGAGTGGCATCTCTCTGTGTTTTACCCAATCTAGTACCAGTGCCGACGCCCAAAGCACCAATCTGCTGTAGCCTGCACTCTGCTGTGGGCACTTTCTCTTCTTGCGTCTGGATTAGAAAACTTCTTCTGCCTGCATTCACCTGAGCCTAGATTCCAAAAATGTCAATACATGTATATATTTTTGGGATCTTGGCATTCCTTGTCTTTGTTTCTCTCATGGTCTTCTCCAGTTTAAGGCTCCTCATCTAAGTTTGCTGTAACCTGAAGTCGCGCCAACCTGCCAAGCTCTTCATAATCATCATAGTGACTGTGGTCTTGTTTCTTGTCTTTGCCACGCCCATAAAGGTCCTGTGCATCATAGACTTTTTCAGTCCTAGTAACAAGTTGGTGTGGGAATTACATCCTTATTTGAATATTTTGTTCACTGTCAATTGCAGTGTCAATCCCATTGTCTATTTTGTGGTAGGTAGTCTCAGAAGAAAGAAAAGTAGAAAGTCCCTAAAAGAAGCACTGCAAAAGGTCCTGGAAGAAAGACCAATGCCAGGCGTGGGTGAGGACGTTACACAACCGTCTTCAGCTTCAACGGCCTTCAGCTAGGATGTCCTTGGGAGAAGACTATTCTATGTCACCTTAGTGTGGGAAAAAAATAACACCTCTATTTTCCTTCCTGGAGGTTCATCTACGATTAAAAAAGAAATCCCTCAATTACTCCTAGGAATTAATAATGCTAACAATACCATACAATGTCCATGTAATCTACTTTGCCATTGCTGGTTTTGCGAGAGCTTACATTTTTGAACACTTACTATATTTCAGGCACTGAGCTACGTGTTACACACATTGTCTAATTTAATCTTTTGACAACTTTATGAGCCAATATTGTTGTTATACCATGACATGAAGGAGTGAGGCTTGAAAGGTTTAGTAAGGTTGCGGAGCACAGATGTGACAGAGCCAAGCTGACACCTGAGAAGTCTAACCCCCGAGCCCAAGCTTGCAACCCTAATGCCAAGGACAGTCCTTGAGAGGCAGCACTGTAAACTATTTCTCATGCTGCCTTTGACACCACTCCTCACTTTCTTTCACTTGTGTCTCCTTTTTAAATCTTGCACTAGTCATCAGACGGAAACCATTTTTCCCCCTTAGGAATTGTTGTTGGAGCATAAGAGTGCACATTATTACTTATGGAAAGACTATAGGATATCCTATAGAGATGTCCTTATTGTGTTCTTGTTAAGAACTCATTCTGGGATGGATTGGGAAATAGATGAGATGTCCCAAAAGTCCTTTAAGAATGATATCCTCGGCCAGGCATGGTGGCTCACATCTGTAATCCCAGCACTTTGGGAGGCCAAAGCAGCTCTGGACTTCAAGACCAACCTGACCAACATGGAGAAACTCTGTCTCTACTAAAAATACAAAATTATTCGGGCATGGTGGTGCATGCCTGTAATCCTACCTACTCTGGAGGCTGAGGCAGGAGAATCGCTTCAACAGGGAAGGCAGAGGTTACGGTGAGCCAAGGTTGTGCCATTGCACTCCAGCCTGGTCAACAAGAGCAAAACTCTGTCTCAAAAAATAGAAAAAGAATGTCCTCCTCTGAGGCGAGAGGATCACTTTAGCCTGGGAGGTCAAGGCTGCATGAGCCATGATTGCACCACTATACTCCACCTTAGGTGACAGAGTGAGACCCCTTCTAAAAACAAAAAAGTCATCCTATCAGAACAACAAGGAGCTTCAAGAAGAATTATTGTAGCTTGGCTTAGACAAGGAAATTTTCACTTTTTTTCTTTCTGTTTGGTTTTCTTAATGTGGAGAATGTATACATCCATGCATAAAATATAAAACACTGATAAACATTTTCTTTGCAAAATGTATAAAAAACAAAATTATGTGCTTTTCTAGAGTATTCTGGCAAATAGCTATTACACAATCTCTCCAGCCCGTGATCTATCATTCTTCAATTCACTACTGAGTAACAGATTTTGAATGCTGCCAATTCTTTTTGGAATGAGTGCTTGATTTTTTTTTTTTTTAATCACAAAGAAAACATTCTGCCACAGTCCCAAGGCACTACTGATGGACTTCACTATTTTAAGCTAGCTGAGTCCAAGGCACTTTCCAGGAATATTTATAGATTTTGCTCACCCTTCCATTTTTTTACTGGGATAATCTCATGATCCAACCTGACTGTCACATAATAAATCCTTCTTCAATTTAATTCTACTTGGCTGGGTGCAGTGGCTCATGACTGTAATCCCAGAACTTTTGGAGGCCGAGGCTGGTGGATCACCCGAGGTCGGAAGTTCAAGACCAGCCTGGCCAACATGGCGAAACCCTGTCTCTACTAAAACTACCCAAAAAAACCCAAAAATCAGTGGGACGTGGTGGTGTGCACCTGTAATTCCAGCTACTAGGGAGGCTGAGGCATAAGAATCTCTTGAACCTGGGAGGCGGAGGCTGCAGTGAGCCGAGATCGCACTACTGCACTCTAGCCTGGGTGACGAGTGAGATTCCATCTCAATCAAAAAAAAAACAAAAAACAAAAAACAAACTAGGGAATCTCTAAATGTATATTTTAATCTCTGTATTAGTAATTGCTTATTTAAATAACAGCTTCCATCCATAAAATATCTCTATTCCTTCTAGAAAATAATGATGGCAAACACTATTATTATTGTTACATTTATATTTTTACTTATTCAACAAATATGTCTCAAGCACCTACTGTGAGAGGCATGGCTCAAGACTCTGGGAAGATACCTAATAGCTTTACAGGAGTCTAGGTCCCCTTGGCCCTGCAGGCTGGTGACCCTTGGGGCCAAGGCCATGTCTTATTCACCTTTGTATTTCCAGCACCAAGCAGTTTTAGGCATCTCAAAGGCATTCGATAAATGTTATCTTAAAACTCTTGCCTTTTTAAAAATTTTTATTTCTAATTGACAAATAATAATTGTAGGCTGGGTATGGTGGTGACACCTGTAATCCCACTGCTTTGAGAGGCCGAAGCAGGTGCATCGCTTGAGCCCAGGAGTTTGTGACTAGCCTACGTTACACGGTGAAACCCTGTGTCTACTAAAAATCTAAAAATTAACTGGGCATGGTAGCATTTGCCTGTAGTCCCAGCTACTTGGGAGGCTGAAGTGGGAGGTTGAGTGAGTCTGGGAGGTAGAGGCTGCAGTGACCCATGCTGGTACCACTGAACTCCAGCCTAGGTGGCAGAGTGAAACCCTGTCCCAAAAATAAATAAATAAATAATCATATACATCTGTGGAGTATGATGTGATGTTTTGGTACATGTATACACTGTGAAATTACATCAAGCTAATTAACATATCCATCACCTTACCTACTTATAATTTTTTATACTGAGAATATTTAAAATCTATTGGCAATTTTGGCATACATAATACATTGTTATTAACTGGTCACCATGCTGTGTAATAGACTGAAAAGTTATTCCTCCTGTCTAACTGAAACTTTGTACTGTTTGACAAGGGATCTCCCTATCCCCCCACCCCCTGCCCATCCCCTGGTAATTACCATTCTACTCTCAGCTTCTGTAAGTTTGGGATTATTAGATTCCACATATAAGAATCTTGTAATTCCTGCCTTGTATTAGTTTGTTTTCACACTGCTGATAAAACATCCTTAAGACTTGGCAATTTACCAAAAAAAGAGGTTTAATTGGACTTACAGCTCCACGTGGCTGGGGAAGCCTCACAATCACAGCAAAAGGCAAGGAGGAGTAATTCTGTCTTACATGGATGGCAGCAAACAAAGAGACAATGAGGAAGA
Source organism: Cacajao melanocephalus (assembly GCA_963573385.1). NCBI lineage: Eukaryota > Metazoa > Chordata > Mammalia > Primates > Pitheciidae > Cacajao > Cacajao melanocephalus. The sequence goes on along the minus strand of CAUYLG010031294.1, from coordinate 5,930 downwards.
TGCAAAAGCAAAAACTCCTGATTAAACCATCAGATCTCATGAGACTTATTCACTACCATGAGAACAGCATGGGGAAACCACCCCCATGGTCCAGTGATCTCCCATCAGTCCTCCCCACAACATGTGGGGATTATGGGAGTACAATTCAAGATGAGATTTCAGTGGGGACACAGAGCCAAACCATATCATTTCACCCTGGCCCCTGCCAAATCTCATGTCCTCACATTTGAAAATCAATCATGCCTTCCCAAAAGTCTCCCAGAGTCTTGACTCATTTCAGCATTAACACAAAAGTCCACAGTCCAAAGTCTCATCTGAGACAAGTCCCTTCTGCCTATGAACCTGTAATATCAAAAGCAAGTAGTTACTTCCTAGATACAATGAGGGTATAGACATTGGGTAAATACAACTGTTCCCAATGGGAGCAATTGGCCAAAATGAAGGGACTACAGGCCCCATGCAAGTCCAAAATCCAGTGGGGCCGTCAAATCTTAAAGCTCCAAAATGACCTCCTTTGACTCCATGTCTCACATCTAGGTCATGCTAATGCAAAAGGTAGGTTATCATGGTCTTGGGCAGCTCTGCCCCTGTGGCTTTACAGGATACAGCCTCCTTCCCAGTTGCTTCCACAGGCTGGCATTAAGTGTCTATGGCTTTTCTAGGTGCACAGTACAATCTGTTGGTGATCTACCATTCTGGGGTCTGGAGGACAGCGGCCCTCTTTTCACAGCTCCACTAGGCTGTGCCCCAGTAGGGACTCTGTGTGGGGGCTCTGACCCCACATTTCCCTTCCACACTGCCCTAGCAGAGGTTCTCCATGAGAGCCCCACCTCTGCAGCAAACTTCTGCTTGGGCATCCAGGTGTTTCCATACATCTTCTGAAATTTAGGCGGAGGTTCCCAAACCCCATTCTTGACTCCTGTGCACTTGCAGGCGCAACAGCACATGGAAGCTGCCAAGCCTTGGGCCTTGCACCCTCTGAAGCCATGGCCTGAGCTCTACACTGGCTTTTTTAAGCCACACCTGGAGTGGCTGGGACACAGGGCACAAAGTCCCTAGGCTGCATGCAGCATGGGAACCCTGGGCCCAGCCCACAAAACCACTTTTTCCTCCTAAGCCTCTGGGCCTGTGATGAGAGGGGCTACCATGAAGACCTCTGACATGCCCTGGAGACATTTTCCCCATTGTCTTGGGGATTAACATTTGGCTCCTCGTTACTTATGCAAATTTCTGCAGCTGGCTTGAATTTCACCTCAGAAAATAGGATTTGCTTTTCTATCACATAGTCAGGCTGCAAATTTTCCAAACTTTTATGCTGTTTTCCCTTTTAAAAGTGAATGCCTTTAACAGCACCCAAGTCACCTCTTTAATGCTTTGTTGCTTAGAAATTTTTTGTGCCAGATACCCCTAAATCATTTCTCTCAAGTTAAAAGCTCCACAAATCTCTAGGGCAGGGGCAAAATGCTGCCAGTCTCTTTGCTAAAACATAACCACAGTCACCTTTACTCCAGTTCCCAACAAGTTCCTCATCGCAATCTGGGACCATCTCAGTCTGGATCTTATCGTTTATGTCACTATCAGCATTTCTATAAAAGACATTCAACAAGTCTCTAGGAAGTCCCAAACTTTTCCACATCTTCCTGTCTTCTTCTGAGCCCTCCAAACTGTTCCAATCTCTGCCTGTTACCTAGTTCAAAAGTTGCTTCCACATTTGCAGTTATCTTTTCAGCAACGCTCCACTCTACTGGTACCAATTTACTGTATTGGTCCATTTTCATGCTGCTGATAAAGACATACCTGAGACTGGGCAATTTACAAAAGAAAGAGGTTTAATTGGATTTACAGTTCCACATGGCTGGGGAAGCCTCACAATCATGGCAGAAGGCAAGGAGGAGCAAGTCACATCTTACATGGATGGCAGCATGCAAAGAGAGAATGAGGAAGACATAAAAGTGGAAACCCCTGTTAAAAACATCAGATCTCATGAGACTTATTCAGTACCATGAGAACAGTATGGAGGAACCACCCCCATGATTCAATTATCTCCCATGGGGTCCCTTCCACAACACAGGGGAATTATGGGAGTACAATTTAAGATGAGATTTGGGTGGGGACACAGAGCCAAACCATATCATGCCTTCTAGCATCTCCCATTACAGTCCTGATTGATTCAGAGTTAGTGCCATACATTTATTTATTGTTTGCTTGTTGTTTTATGTGTGTTAGCACAGCCTCCTGAATAGCTATTAAGCTATTTGAGGACAGAAATCATATTACATCTACCTAGATATCTATGCCTCTATCCATGTGTCAAGTGCTAGTATCTATCTACCTTTCTACCTACCTACACATATCTATCATTGTACTACTAGGGGCACCACAAAAATTTACTGAGTGCTTTGTAAATGTCTAACTCAGAATTATTAATAAACTTATTAGACTCCATGAATAAATTAATTTCTAGATCCAGTTTGTCACTGCTAATCGTCATTAGCCGGCAATACTTCTGTGCTCACATATAATGAGGCAATACTAATGTTTTGCATTTTATTTTCTGGAAGTCTCTGTCATCATTGCTTGTCTGATATAGTAGCTGCAGAGGGCCAGGACCATTCAACTTTCTTTTCCCCTCCCATTGTGCACTCAATAAATGATTTTGGTGGCAGGTTACAAAGGTAAAGATGTTTCTAATTAGCCTTGCTTCTGGTGTCTGAAAAATACCCAGCTATGGCACCCAAAATCACACACCATCTGCAGAGCTCTGTAGAGGCCAATGTTCATACACCACAGTTAGGGGCTACACTCAGAATCAATGGCCAAAAATTGGATATACATTCTCAATTCCAAAACTTCTGGAAACTATAGCCATGTAAGAGCTCCCGTACAGATAAGTATTAAAATCATTGCATAGCTGTGTGTGGTGGCACACGCCTGTAGTCCCAGCTACTTGGGAAGCTGAGGCAAGAGGATCCTTTGAGCCCAGGAGTTCAAGGCCAGCCTGGGCAGCACAGGAGACTCTGTCTCTAAAAATGAATAAATACATACATAAGTTTAACAAAATACCATAGGAGATAAAAATACTGTCAATTACCACAAACAAGGCACAGCATGTTAAGTCAGCACTGTGATTTTGTACCAGCCTGAATCACTATCTTTCTCTATAAACTCACTTATTCCCACTGCCTATCCAGTCCTTGCCCCTCCTCCCATCTTTTTCTTCACTTCCACAAGCCTATGCCCCAGTGGATACATGGTAGATTAGACAGAAAATGTGGGACCAACCCCACCTCTCTTGCTTTTCCATTTATGAGAATATGCCAGAGAAGTAGGTTGAGCTACTGAATGAATGTTTAGAGAACGTTCAGCACTTTTCAGATGTGCCCTCCTGCCCTCATCTGGCACGGGAAGGGAAAGAACTGGCCTGGGCACGTGTGGGTACTCCTCAGGTCCCTGTCCCGGAGTCAGGAGACACTGGCTGTTCGGGGAGAGGGCTGCTCCTCCCAGCGAAGGCCCTGAGATCAGGGAATCCTGAGATCAGGGAGGTGCGGGACTGAGCTGCAGGGCAGGCTCTGGAATGCCCAGAAGAAGCAGGAAGCTCCCATAAGTGCCTCTTCCACAGCTATTCATCTGCTTGCTCAACTGCAGATACGCATTGACAGCCAACTGAGGACACATGCTGCCCTAAGCTCTTGGGACACAACAGAAATCCCTGCTTGCAGAAAGATTAAACTCTAGTGGAAAGACAAGGAAAAACAATTAAAAACAAAGTGATGTTTCAGGGGACACCTGGGGAATCATGCCCAATTCATTGTAATGCCCTGCTGAAGGCCTAGGGAGTTCCTGTGGACATAGTTGGTGCTCAATAAATTTTTGTTGAATTGGACGAAAAAAATCTATGGAGGAAGATATACTAAAAAAATAAAAAAAATAAAAAAGAAAGAAAGAAATAATTAGATAATATAGGCAGCATTGGGCTGCAGGAAAAGCTAAAGAGAAAAAGGAAGGATGAGCATTAGGGGGGGTGGGGGTGCAGAGACGGAGGTGCAGTCTCCGGGCGGCGGGAGCACTCTCGAGCTTCCGGGGTGAGAAGGAGGTGGTGTGAGCTGGGAACACTTAAAACCTAACCTGCAAACCCTACTGCCCGGGACCACCCTAGTGACCTCATCTGAACCAGTTACATCTGCAAACACCCTATTTCCAAGTAAGGTCACATTCACAGGGGATGGGGGGATCAGGACTTCAACACATCTTTTGGGGTACATGATTCAACTCCTAAGAGGGGGCATCTGCCAGGAATGCAGGTGGCGATTTCTTTCCCAAGTAGTCCAGGCAGGGGCACCCAGCGGGGAGGAGGAGGACTGAGCCAAGCTGGGCACAGTGCCTTTACTTGCTGTAAAGGATGCCTCCCTTCCTCCCACCCTGGCGTGGAGGGGTGCCTCCAAGGGTAACTGGACTGGAGCCTGGAGGCTGTAGGCGGGGCCAGGCCATAAGCCCAGGGCTGAGAGTGGCGCCACGGCAGGCCTCGTGCCTCCCAGGAGAGCCCACACTGCGTCTCTGCCCCTTGGAAGCCACCAGAAAAGCCTAGGGGACAGGACAGAGGGCCCAAGGGGATGGTGGGGTGGGGTGAGGGTGAAGCAAACTCCTAAGGATACCACGACCTCACAGGAGGGAGAAGCCAAGAGCCCAACCATCCCCCTCCCTTAATCAGTGACATAGAGGACTGGCCTGCCCCCATCCAAGGCCCTGAAGAGGCAAACCCACCACAGTCAGTGACTGCCTGACAGAGAGCAACTTTTGATGGCCAGCCCTGGGTAGGGCCAAGCGAGTGAGGCCAGGTGGACAGTGGTTCTAAACTCAAGAGGTGGCAGGCGCTGGAAATGGCTGTGCAGCCCTTTCCAGATCAACCACGGGCTGAACTGGGAATGCCGTGACACCTCAAAAAAACCCTGAAGCCTGTGGTCCATGCGACCTAGTCACACACAGCTGCACTTAAAATCCAGCCTGAAAGCTTGCTGTCCACATGATCCAGTCACATATGGCTGTGGACTGAGACACCGCAGACTGCCTGCTGCCCAGCCCAATCTCAAAACCTGTCCTGTGGCCCCCAGCCCACCTCTCAGCCTGGGAAGGGCAGGTAGAGGAAGCAAAGAGCCCCTCATGCCCTCAGTCTACCCAAGACCCCTCAGGATCACCACCCAGAGGGAAATGCCACCATGCCCTGTCCCTACGCACCAGAGCAGCAGGTCCTGGTTCAGATCCTGCCTGGCTCCACACTCACTGGCTCTGTGGCCCCGAGCAACTCACCCAAGCATGCAACATAGCAGTTCCTCCTCCGTAGAAGGGGATACCGACAGCACCTGCCTCCCCCCACCCCCAACCCCAGCAAAGGGTTTACATGTCTGTCCCCGGAAGGACTTAGCACAGTTACTGTCAGGAGAGAGCCACTGTTGCTGGCAATTTTAAAAGTTTTAATCCTAGAGCCTTATAAGAATCACCAGTGGTTTTGATGGGGTTTTTCGTGTGTTTTTTGTTTTTTTGAGACGGAGTCTCACTCTGTCACCCAGGCTGGAGTGCAGTGGCGAGATCTCGGCTCACATCAACCTCCTCCACCTCCCAGGTTCAAGCAATCCTCCTGCCTAGACTCCCAAGTGGCTGGGATTACAGCTGCACGACATCACGCCTGGCCAATTTTTGTATTTTTAGTAGAGACGGTTTTTCGCCATGTTGGCCAGGCTGGTCTCGAACTCCTGACTTCAAGTGATCCGCCCGCCTCGGCCTCCCAAAGTGCTGGGATTACAAGTGTGAGCCATTGCGCCTCATGGTGTTTAAAAAAAAAAAAAAAAAAAAAAAAAAAAAGTGGTTTGAAATTAAAAAAAAAATAAACAGAAGGTCAAAAAAATGTGGTTGTTTGTGGTGGACAAACCCCCGGC